>PISX010000763.1:154746-241835 GCA_004024625.1 Mellivora capensis | reverse complement strand
TTAATGGTTGTGTAACTATTTACACATAGATATGGATATACCACCATTTATATGATTATTTTTCATTATTTGACATTTGTGTTTACTTCCTAACATTTATTACTATGGAAAATACCACTGTGGCAATATGAAGCCTATATTGCCTTTTGTGAAAAGTGAGAAAGTCCTGCTCCTTGTAGATTAAATGAGGAAGTTCACATTGCAGAGGGCATAGTATAGAATAGAAATTTTATGAAGTTAGTTCTCTTCTCCCTCCTTATAGGGAAGGGTCAGTCATTTCAGAGCTAGAGGGACTTTCAGGAAACCTTTACTTAACCCTAAATCCAGACAGTCACAGTTGATTCAAGGTGATCACGTAAGAATCTGCATGGGGAGATGGAGAGGAGAAGGGAGTTGAGGGAAATTGGGGGGAGATGAACCATGAGAGACTATGGAAAACAACCTGAGGGTTTTGAAGGGGCGGGGGGTGGGAGGTTGGGGGAGCCAGGTGATAGGTATTATGGAGGGCACTCATTGCATGGAGCACTGGATGTGTTGTAAAACTATGAATTCTGGTACACTGAAAAGAAATGAAATTAATTTAAAAAAAAGAAAAGAATCTGCAACCTCTCTTGGTAACTGGCCATAAGGTTTCAAATCTTCCCGCCTATCTCTTTCCTGCTCCTTTTTTTCTTTTGTTCCCCCATTGAATTACAGCATATTAATTAGGAGTACAGGTGCCAAAGTTGTATCCCCTTGCTTCTAATTTCAATTTCATCATATACTCACTGCAGAGTAATATTTATATCTGAAACAGAAGTGGTAATAAGTCCTTAATAAATGTTTGTTTAAAAGATAAGCCAGTATCATACAAGAAACTAAGTTTAAGTTTAAACAACTAGACTATGGCCTAGCTCATAAACTTGTCATCTCTAACATGGATTATTGGGAAAAAAAACAACAAACAAAACAACCCTCATGATTCTAGACTGATAAGGGGATTAAAAGAGATCAGGCATTTAGAAATATTACCATAGGGTTTGACACTTGACACATAATTACTGCTCATTAACAATTTGTGATAATGATATGCAAAAAAGTAATCATTTATCATAACAAATGATTATGAAGTGAATAATAAGCACTGTGGGAGGTACTGATCCTTTGTTATAGACATATTTGGGGGAGAGGTTGTGAGCACTAAGAGAAATTCCAAACAATCATTAAAACTAAGCATCTTTTTGTCATGATGTTAAGTCACATTTTTAAAAATCTTATTACAGTGATAAGTGATTATGTAATATACAGAAATCTGTTGTGTGTCTATACACTAAGGCTGAAATAGCAGAAAGAGAAATGAAGAACAATTTCATTTATGACTGTATCATAAAGAGTAAAATACCTAGGAATAAATTTAACTAAAGAAGTGAAAGATGTGGTCCATATACACTATGGAGTATTATGCCTCCATCAGAAAGGATGAATACCCAACTTTTGTAGCAGCATGGACGGGACTGGGAGAGATTATGCTGAGTGAAATAAGTCAAGCAGAGAGAGTCAATTATCATATGGTTTCACTTATTTGCGGAGCATAACAAATAACACGGAGGACATGGGGAGATGGAGAGAAGGGAGTTGAGGGAAATTGGGGGGGGAGATGAACCATGAGAGACTATGGACTCTGAAAAACAACCTGAGGGTTTTGAAGGGGCGGGGGGTGGGAGGCTGGGGGAGCCAGGTGGTGGGTATTATGGAGGGCACGCATTGCATGGAGCGCTGGGTGTGTTGTAAAACTATGAATTCTGTTACACTGAAAAGAAATGAAATTAAAAAATTAAAAAAAAAGAAGTGAAAGAACTATACTTTGAAAATTATAAAACATTGATGAAAGAAATTGAAGCAACACAAACACATGGAAAGATATACCATGGTCAGGCACTAGAAGAATTATTATTGTTTAAATATCCACAAACCCAAAGCGATCCATAAGTTTAGTACAATCTATAACAAAATACCAATATTTTTCACACAACTAGAATAATCCTAAAATTTTTTGGAACCGTAAGAGACCCTGAACAGGCAAAGCAATTTGAGAAAGAACAAAGCTATAGGTATCACAATCCCAGATTTCAAACTATACTACAAATATATGATAATCAAAACATTATGGTATGAGAACAAAAATAGCTCAATCGAACAGACTTGAGCCCAGAAATAACCCTACACTTATATGGCCAATTGATCTATGACAAAGGAGGCAATAACGTACGATGGAAAAAGTCTCTTCCATAAATAGTCCTGAGAAAACTAGACAGCTACATGGAAAAGAATGAAAACTACTTTCTTACACCATATGCAAAAATAAACTCAAGATGCATTAAATATCTGAATGTCAGACCTAAAACTATAAAACTCCTAAAAGCAAACATAGTAAACTCATGAACATTGGCTCTAGCAAAGTTTTTTTCTGAACACTTCTCCCCAGGGAAGGGAAACAAAAGTTAAAACGAACAAACAAAAACTACTGGAACTATACCAAAATATAAAGCTTTTGCACAGTGAAGGAAACCATCAACAAAAGGCAACCTAATGAATAGAGAAAGTATTTACAAATGATACATCTGGTAAAGGATTAATATCTAGAATTTATAAAGAACTCAAACATCTCAACACCCAAAGAATAAAAGATCTAATTAAAAATGGGAAGATGGGCTGATATCTTTTTCCAGAAAGATATGCAGATGGCCAAGAGACACATGAAAAAATGCTCAACATCAGTAATGATCAGGGAAATGCTTAGTGAGATATCACCTCACATCAATCAGAATGGCTTGTATCAAAAAGACAAGATTAATAAATGTTGACAAGCATGTGGAGGAAAAGGAACACTTGGGCACCAATGGGGAAAATGTAAATTGGCAATGGCAGTCTGGAAAACAGTACAGAAGTTCCCCAAGAAACTAAAAATAGAAGTACTGTATGACCCAGCAATTAATTTTTGTGGTATTTTCCTGAATAAAACAAAAATACTAATCAAAAAAGATATGTGGACCCCTGTGTTTATTGCAGCATTATTTATAATAACCAAGATGGGGAAGCAACCCAGCTTACCGTTGATAGATGAGTGGATAAAGAAGATGTGGGGTGTGTGTGTGTGTATTGTGTGTGTGTGCCTGTGTGTGTGTGTGTGTGTGTGTGTAGTAGCATATTAGTCATAAAAGAGAATGAAATCTTGCCATTTGTGACAACATGAATGGACACTTATGCTAAGTGAAATAAGTCAGAGAAAAACAAATACTATCTGATTCCATTTACATGTGAAATCTCAAAAACAAAATGAATAACAAAAAAACAGAAATGGACTTAAAAATATACTGGTAGTTGCCAAAGGGGAAAGATTGAGGGATAAGCAAAATAAGTGAAAGGGATTAGGAGGTACAAACTTCCAGTTATAAAATAAAGAAGACACAAGAATGAATTATACTTTAGTGGTCAGCATTTTGTAAGGTAAGTAATTGTTAAATCACTAAGTCATACATCTAAATCTAATATAATATTACATGTGAATTATACTTCAGTTACAAATTATTGCATATTTATATCAAATTTGTGGTCTCCTCATAAATACCAAAGTGAGTTAATAATACCAGTTAAAACTTCTTAATTTTTTTCAAATCTCTTTCATACATTACATATTCATTTCAGCATAGGCTCAATATTTTCTCTTTTCCTTTATTTCCAGTTATTCTGAGGGGAAAAGAAATCTCTAATTCAGCATAAGACAAGCAGGTTCATATGCTTTCTCCCTACCTCTTGTATCTTTGGCTTAGTCCTTTGTCATTCACATCAACCTAGGCTTGTGGCTTTTTATCAAAAAAATTTTTTTTAACTCCCAGATTCTGTGATATAAAAGATCCAGGATCTGACCCAGGAATCAATAATTGCTCCTTTAAAGAAGAGAACCAGGAGGGAAAGATTTCAAACACTTATAAATTAAAAAGTGAAAAATATAAAATGGTACGAAGTGGCAGATGTCCTAACAGTTATGAAAAAAGTCATGCATGCTGAGGCTGTGTGGGGACAGCCAATATTCTTTGAGTGTGGAGTGGTGGTGGATAAGGCAAGAGAGTGAGATTAATCATCTGTAGCACCCAAATAAGAAGAGAGGTCTGGGATTGGTTTTCTTTCAGAGAAGGACATGCTTTCTAGCTACAACATAATGACGTTTGGACTGATAAAAAGGAGGCTGAGAGAAGCTGAAGGTAACAGTGATGGTCCATAAATTAACAGCAAACCTCAGAGAAAGGCATAACACCGCATCCTTCAAACAAACTTCTCTAGAGTGGCGTTAATCCTCATTCTTATTTGCCTTTGGGAGAAGTCGGCCACAGGAAAGGATAGAAACCCCAAGACTCTGAAATAAATGAGTTTTGCAAGAATGGAATAAGAATGTGGCTGCAGTTACGACTCTTGCACTCACCACAGAAGTCTTGGATTGTATACAATGTGTACAAACTTCGAACGTCTCTGTCATGATTTTTTAGCTGAGCTTGTACTCCATGCACCTTTTTTTGGCGGGGGGAGGAGGTGAACTTTTTCATTTCATTTTATTTTTTAAGGTGCCTCGTTAGCACAGTAGGTAGAGCGTCAGTCTCATTTTATTTTTAATTTTATTAGCATATAATGTATTATTTGCTTCAGGGGTACCGGTCTGTGAATCGGAAATCTTACACAATTCACAGCACTCACCATAGCACATACCCTCCCCAATGTCCATCACCCAGCCACCCTATCCCTCCCCGCCCCACCCCAACAACCCTCAGTTTGTTTCCTGAAATTAAGAGTCTTTTATGGTTTGTCTCCCTGCCTGATCCCATCTTGCTTCATTTTTTTCCTCCCTGCCTCCCACGACCCCCCACCCTGCCTTTCTAATGCCTCATCCAGAGATGGAGCTTTCCTAAGCCACTCATACTTGTAAAATACAAAGGGAAGTTTTTTTTGTTTTTGTTTTTTTTTTAATTTGAGGGTGTTGGGAGGAAAGTTATCTCTGAGGTTCAGAGTCCTACATGTTTAAATACAGAAATACCTGCAACCACAGGACCATGTTTGTGGGGAAAGAGTAGCCTCAAAGTGTAAAGTAACACGCAGAAAGGATGGCAAAGAAAAGAGAAGTGGTGATTCACTGTTACAGCAAAGGGCACAGTGTTTCCTGAAGCCAGCCCTATAGTGGACCATTCTGGTTTTGGCTTACCTAAGCCAATAAAGTTGACCCTATTTTTGCTTACCCTTATTGTGACTAGACTTGTTACTTGTGATCAGGGTAGTCCTTAGCAAAACAAAGAATGTTGTCATGTTTACATTAAAGCTTTTACAGGTGAGAGAAGATTTGGTTGAGGAAATCAGGTAATGCCTGATAGAGGAGGTGGCATTTAAAGCAAGGAGGAGCTCCCACAGGAGGAAATGGAGGCGGCACATTTCCAGTATAGGAACTAGGAAGTACCAAATGTAGTCAGGGCAGAGATCAGTTTGGTCAGAACAGGACAGCAAAAGAGAAAAAACAAAAACAAACAAAAAGAAACATATACATCGTCCTCCCATAGATATTTTCATGGCTGACTTTTTCTCATCCTTCTGATCTCAGCTCAAAAGCTACTTCCTCAGAGGAGCCTCTCCTGACCGTCCTGTCTCATGCTCCTAGTCATTCACAGTCATATATTGGTTTGGTTGAACTTGTAGCACTTATCCCAGGTGCAATTATCTAGACTGCTGGCCCACTGCTCTGTTGTCTGTCTCCTCTCCTCACTGGGCTATGAGTTCTTAGAGACGGGTGCTTTGTTCATCGTGCACACTTGGTTGCCAGTGCCCAGGGAGGAGCCTGCAGGAAGCAAATGCTAAGTTAATACCTACTGAGAGAGTACGTGGGTAGGAGTAGGAAGATAAGCTGGTGCCAGAAAGGAGCTGCAGAAATCAGAGTTTATGCAGAAGAGAATGAAGATCTGGGGATACAGTGTCAGAGCTATGCTTTTGGGAGACTGACTCACTTGGTGGGTGGGAGGTAGAGAGTGGGCGAGGACTGACAGGGAGGCCGCTGCAAATGCCCAGGCAACAGGTCATGTTCCTTGGTTAAGTGAATTATCAGAGGGATTATGAGTCTTCATAATCACAACAAAGAGAAGCATGAAAAATGCATCACTTTTTTCTTTTTCTTTTTTCCTCCACCTCTTAGAGCTAGTTCACTAACAGACTCTCTTCTTCCTTCAGACAATGTTTTTCCAAGCAGCATCTTTCATATAAATCTACAATCCATACCCACACCTCCAAACCCCTGCCCTCCCAAAGGTAATGCTTTAAAAAGAGAACAGTGGTGATGGCTATTTGATCACATAATAAAAACACCAAGATCTGCATTCATGAGTTCCCCAGACTGCCTGTGTCCCTGGGGCAGAACAAATCAATCTTATCCCCAAGCACACAAACTCTTGTTGGTCCAATAGGCTGCCTCTGTACTATCTTCATAGATCATGTGTATTCAATTTAGGTGTTCATTTTGTTTTGCAGGTTTTTACACTTGCCATAAATAGTTTCATATCACATAGTGCTATATTACAACTTTGTTTTTCTTTAAACATCTGATTTAGGGATTTAGCCAAAGTCGTATGTAACTTGAGTCTATTACCAGTGCGATTTATGTTCTCATTGTGTGAGTAGTGTGTCCCAGTATATTTAAATACTTTCCTACTGAAGAATGTTTTAGTTAGTTTTATTTTAATTATTTTAATAAATTTTAATATATTTTATATATTAATAAATATAAATAATTATAAATATAAAAATATATATTTAATATATTTTAATATTTTTAAAATAAATTTTAATAAATAAAAATTTATTTAATCTTTCACACAATGCTACATTGAATATGCTCATGTATATTTCCTTGTATTCTCATGTAAGGTAATCTCTAAATTCCTGAACATGGAATTGCTGAATCCAATGTACAATATCCTATTTTATTAGATCTTGTCTAATTGTCCTCAGAGACTGCTGTGTCATTTATGTGTCTTTCAGCAGGATTTGAGAGCTATTTTCCCATATCATCGTTAGTCTCTTGGAATTACAAGACATTTAGGTTTTGTTATATATACACATGTATAATGAGTATGCATTATTTTGCATCACCTTTAACACACAAGAATTTTGCATTAGTCTTGTGTTCTTATTTTCTCTGTAATTTCCTTCTATCTCCCTTCCCCCAACCTTATCTAATTTCTGACTTTCTATAAAACAGATTCATTCCCACTGCTGAGCTTCCTGACTACTCATCCTCCTCCCTGACAACACCTTTCTAGAATTCTAGACTATTCGTCAATGCATGAATGACTCAACTTTTTGTCTAACATAAGAGCTCTAAACTCAGATACCTGCAGCAACCAGGCAGGTAATCTAAGTGGATAAAACGAGCCCAAATTAAGACAATCTGAACACAGTCTCAAAGACTGTGTTAAAATGGAGACATATGTTCCTGCTTAAAAAAAAAAAAAAAAAAAAAAGCCAACTATTGCTACGGTAGAATGTGGTTTTAGCTTGCTTTGCCAGATCTCCTGATATTTTTTTCCTGTTAAAACTATAGATTTGTATGTGAAATCTCTGATTTTTAAATATTGGCAGTCAGTGCAAGCATTTTTAATAAGGAGTATGTGGGTCACAATAAAATGTACCTTTCAGGCAAGATTAGTTCTTTGGTCTCTAATTCTAATTGTTTCTAGTAACAATTATTCATAAACATCATTTATTTTCCCAATTAAACCATAATCCTTTTGTGTATAGGAGTACTCACATTGTACCACAACAGGAATAAAAGCATGAAAACATTCACTGTATCCTGATTGAATGTTGACTGACAGAGGACTTCATACTCAGGTGTGAGTACACAGACCTCCCTGTAGCCAAATACTGAGGTAGAAACCTCAAAGGGGATTTTACAGCAAGTCAAAATGACCAACAGTCTACTTTCATATTTGTCATTCCAGCCCAAAATCACATCCACAGAAAAGGCAAACAGATGAGCACATGTTCTCAATGCTCAGCTCTCTTTACCCAAGCAACTACATGTAATCAACCCATAAGCTTCTAAGATAGTTCTGGTATGTATGTTGAACAAACAGTTGGATTGTCCTCAGAGAAACAGGGATAGGGCAAAGAGAAGTAAAATACAGATTCAATCACACTGCCTTCTAGAAAAAATCTTGTTTTTAAGGAAATTCAACACATCACCTTTGCAGTTTCATTTCCAACCCTGGAGCCTTTTACTCAGAGTCTAAACTCTTTCTCCACCTGATTCAGCTCACATCCAGCCAATGAGATCATTTAGAGGTTCATCTTACTGGAAAGATCAGAGGGACTGCAATCAGACCGCTGGATCCCAGGCCACCTGTTCTTGTGAGGAAAGGTAGCTAACAAGCTCTCCTCTCTGCCATTAAATCAATCCCTGTCTCAGAGAGCCCAGAGGCGGTGTCTGATATTAAGAGCACAACCTCCTAGGCCAGTCACATAGGAGAGAGGATCTCAAACATTCAGCTTTTCAGCTAGATGATGTTTAGCTGAAGTTTTTCAGCTAAATGAAGTTGGGTTGAATAGTGGGCCCAAAATGATATGTCTACATTTTAACCCCCAGACCCTTCATGAAGGTTAACTTTACTGGGAAGAAAGATCTTTGCAGTTGTATGCTTGTATAAAAGAGGCTTAGCCAGGGACATACAGAAGAAAAGGTGGTAGGAAGGGAGAAGCAGAGATCGGAGTGAACTGGCCACAAACTAAGGAAGCCAAGGAATGCTAAGAGTAATCCAGAGCTGGGAAAAGCAAGGAAGGATTATTTTTGTAGAACCTTCAGAGGTCACCTTAATTTTAGGCATCAGACCTCTAGAACTGTGAGATGATAAATTTTTCTTGTTTAAAGTCACATGGTTTGTGACATTTGTTATGAGAGTCACGGGAAACTGATAAACTGGGTGACCGCAGATACGTATTTAACCTCTTTGTGGTATCAACTTTCAAAAAGGTACAATAATAGTATTCATCTAACTGGGATTTTCTGAAAATCATGAGGTCATACTTGTAAATTTCCACATAAGTGGTGGGCGTCAGTTATGAGTATGAACTCATTTGTCAAGGTAAAGGGGCTACACAGGTATTACTTATTAACATTGAGACCTGCTATTTTGATCTACTGACCAGGTCTCTGCCAGAACCCCAAGCTAGGTAACTTTTTTCTTCCCTAAGGCTGCAAGGTCACACAAGGGGAAAATCCTCAGTAAAATCTCTTTCCTCTTGAAATGCCACACAGTTCCTTCTTTTAAGATGACCATTTCTATTTAAGCTTTTCTAAAGCAGAACCTGTGTGGAGGAAAGGGCACATGACCCTGATCTGACTTAAATCACATCTACAGTAATCTAACAAATGAAGGTGATCCAGCACCATGCTTGTAGCAATAAAGTAAAAACTTCAAAGGGCACATATTTTAGTGTGTGTGTCTGTTTTATTCTGAGGCATCTAGATGTAACTCTGTGGTTCATCAGAATCTCTGTGACAGGGACGCCTGGTGGCTCAGTTGGTTAAGCGGCTGCCTTCGGCTCAGGTCATGATCCCAGTGTCCTGGGATTGAGTCCCACATCGGGCTCCTTGCTCGGCAGGGAGCCTGCTTCTCCCTCTGCCTCTGCCTGCCACTCTGTCTGCCTGTGCTCGCTCGCTCTCTCCCCCTCTCTCTGACGAATAAATAAATTAAAAAAAAAAAAGAATCTCTGTGTCAGTGTGAACCTCTCCATGTTGCTGTTTTGTGCATATTTATGTGTGTGAGGAATGATACTATATATGTGTATCCTTGTGTGTTTGCATACATGTGAGCACAAATGACATTTGTTCGTAATGTGTATATGTGTGTGTAATTCTTTTAAGTATGTGTTTGTCTATGTCTCCACTTCTCTGTTGTAGGTATACATGCATGTATCTCGGTGTGACTATGACTCTGGGCCATATATAAGTACCTGATATTGATTGAATGATGAACAGCATCAAGAAGCTCCTGTTATCAATAATAGTCAAACTGTAGAAAGAGTCCTAATGCCCACTGACTTGTGAATGGATAAAGAAGATGTGGTGAAAAAGAAGTTGTGAAATACACACACACACACACACATACACACACAGAGTGGAATATTACTCAACCATCAAAAAGAATGAAATCGTGTCATTTGCAACGACATGGATGGAGCTAAAGTGTATTATGTTAAATGAAATAAGTCAGAAAAAGGCATTTACCATAGATTTTATTCATATGTGGAATTTAACAAAAAATACAAATAAACGTATGGGAGGGAGAAATGAGAGAGAGAGGAACAAACCATGAGAGAATCTTAATGATAGAGAAGAAACTGAGGGCTGATGGAGAGTTATGGGGAGGAGGGTGGGCTACATGGGTGATGGGTATGAAGAAGGGTACTTGTGTTGAGCACTGGGTATTGTATTTAAGGGATGAACCACTGAATTAGACCTCTGAAACCAATATTGTACTGTATATTAACTAACTAGAATTTACTAAAAATTTGCAGGCTAAAAAACCAAAAAACAAACAAACAAAAAACTTCAATTTTCCAAATAATGTTGCTATAAATTACTCCATACTACTGTCAAGCCCCTTGGAAAATGCACACCAGAAAAAAAGAATCACCTGAGAGCTTTAAAATATTACATCCCAGAATCCCAGATTCTTATATATTCTGAAATACTAGAAAATGTTATGAAGTAGGGCCCAGACATCAGCATTGCTTAAAAACTTCTTAAATTTCCTAAGTGTGGGGTGCCTGGGTGGCTTAGTCATTTGGGGTCTGGACTGTTGATTTCAGCTCAGGTCATGATCTTGGGGTCCTGGGATCAAGACCCACATCAGGCTCAATGCTCAGTAGGGAATCTGCTTGAGATTCTCTCTCTCCCTCTACCCTGCTCCCCTCAAGTAAATAAATCTTTAAAACAAAACAAAACAAAGAACTTCTCAAGTGACCCTAATATACATCTGGATTGATGACTGTGCCAGCTAAAAAGCCAGGCTTCTGCTCTTTCCCCAGAAAACATAAATCCTACTTACTTCACTTGTGTGTGACTTTAGTTTTATCACAATTCAATAGGGAGGATAATTTAATTTGTCTGGTGTAGCAGAGGACAGTTTCTCCCCTTTCCTGCTCAAGATGCTGAGCCATCAGAGGTGCATATAATTCCACAGCCTCCATATTAACCCATAGACATGAGGGAAAAAGCCCCCTTCCAGCTCACCTTCCTTCATTTATAGGATATCTAATTAATAAGCAATAGCCCTGCCTTAATGTTTGTATAAGCTATTTACATTCACTGCATGTATTTGACAAACAGAAAGAGGATATATAGGTATAATAAAACAAGTACTTCATACAATTTAAATGTGTTTTGGAGCCTTATTTACAGAGAAATAAAAAGAGGAGGACAGGAAGTAAGACAAATTTGCTAACCTTAGAGGGAGCATTAGAATCCAAAAGACCTGAAAAAGAAAATCTCAGATACTTAAATGTGGGGAGCAGGGCTCTAGTCCCTAACACAGCTTTGTGCAAATTAGGAAAATATTTTGCTTTCTCCAAGTTGCAACACCTGCCTGCCTCACTGGATGGAAGTTTTCTAGCAATGGGCCTTCTGCAGTCTTGCTCATGAGGATACAGAGGTCGGACTGTCTGGGCTCCCTTGTGATGGTTCTGCACTCCTGAGTTGCATCTCACATCTTTTGAGAACACTCACTCAGAAGCCTGGGGATTTGAATTCTGTTACCCACAGGTTTAGACATTAAAAACACTAGATTTTAAAGTATTTATCTGTATCCACAACAACACTGAACAGTGTATCAAAAACACAGTTGGGGCTTAATAAACATGTGTTCAATGGTTGCATTACTGCCCCCTGTCAAGTTGGATCTGAATGTGAGACTCTGTTATCTCCCAACAGAAAAGGAGCCAAAGAGCCTTTGGGAGAGCTCTGTCAGGTTTGTCAGTGAGAGAACATTCTTTGGAACAAACTTGTTTTGAAAAAGCACCAAAAGACTGATGGTAGGAAACACAGTACCATGTTTATCAGCATTGCTTGCTGATAATTCAACCCAGCAGGGAAGGAAGTTAGAAAACTGAGTGCGGTTATTCTTCCAGATATATCCATTCAGTGGTTAATAACATTGCGGGACCCCTACACATGGGCTTTGTGTGATCGGGGTGGTGTATGGTGGCTTTGTAATGTGCCCAACTGTCAGCACTAAACTGCACTTCCCAGAACCTCAATTCCTGTAAGTTTCTGGTTTGTCTTATCTCTAGATAAAGCTATGCCAGAGCTTTGGAAGTTGCGAGTAAAACTGTGATCATTTATACTCTCAGAAGCTCAGTGTAGGTCAAGGCCTAATGCAGGCTGTGAAAAATTTTGCCAACCTTCCGGTTTATCTTGCTGCTGTCAGTAACAGCCATGCAATTGGTCTAACTGCATGGGATCTCTTCCTTTGGCATCTCTAAATTCTGGGCCAGTTACTGGGATAGATTTATGGCAAGAGCTCCAGCTTCCTTTGAAAGTCATCCTTAGCAGCAAGTTTCCAGGCTTGTAGATGGAAAGAGGCCAACACAAGGTCCCATTACAGAAAGAGCTTCTGGTTTCTGCCCCCTCCTTGTAAGATTGAGTTGTACCTGCTTTCTCTCCCTTCAAATAAATCTCTCAATCCAAAGGACTTATCCTATGTCTAAAGTTTTATAATCAGTGGTGGAAGGAACAAACAAACTGAGATGATCTTACCAGCTTCTGAAGTTGAAGTGATCAAACGATTATAATGCATGAATTATATAACATTGCTCCTGGTGGTTCTCTTTCTCTGGTTGGACCCTGAAGTTGATACTGGAAATAGCTCCAAAGGAAAAGAGTTTTAAGGATAGGGTCTCTGAATTGACTATGAGCAATCTGGAAATGGTTCCCTTATATGATTAGATTTACACACTTTAATCTTTTTCCAGTGGTAAGTAAAACACCATTAGTCTATGACATACAGTGGCCAAGCAGCTAATTAAATGATCACTTGTTGATACTTATAATCAAATACCTGTAGAAGTAGATGCAATCATTGAATATTTTAGTGAAAATAATCAGTACAATGTGCTTGTTTCATTGCTTTAAATTCACTGGGGATCTTAAAATAAAATTATGAGCTCAGGACTTTAAATTTCCAGCTCAAGAATAGCTTAAGAGACTCAGAAACTTATTACCTGCAGCTACCGGACAGAGATTTGAAAACCAAACCAAATAATGCAGATGGCTAAATAACAACATGAATTTCCAAGTTTGCAAGGTCCTTTATGTCACAGTGAGAACATTCATTATGAAGAAGTAGAACTCTGAAATTTGGGATGGGGCATATGGAAAGATTCTGATGAAGCAGGGGGAATTTGACTTACAAATTCTACTTAACCTTCATCAAGTCAAAAGTCAAGCGCTGGGGGGGGGGGGAATCTGAAGTCAAAAAGCAACAATCAGAACCAAAGGGAGATATAACAAAGAATTATCAGAGAGATTTCAATATGGCTAGGATGGTAAATGTTTTAATAGAAAAGGTAGATAATGCAAGACCAGATAAGTAACATGAACAGAAAGATGGCCATTGTAAGCGAGAATTACAAGGAAATACTGGATATCAAATACAGAGTCACATAAGTGAAGACTACCCTGCTTGGGTACATCAGTAGTCTTGACACAACTAAGGAAATACTTAATAACCCTAAAGATAAATCGATAGAAACTATCCAAACGGAAAAAACAAATAGACACAAAATAACAAGTGGGAACAGAATATCCAAACAAGTTAAGACAGAAAAAGAGGGAGGGAGAAAAAAGAATACAACAAATAGAAAACAGAAAGATGGTCAATTTTTAATCCAAGTATACCAGTAATTAGTCTAAAACATAAATAGTCTAAGCATCACCAATTTTAAGGCAGATTTTGTCAAATTGGATTCAAAAATTAAAACTCCCTAGACATGAAACCTCAGCTAAATTAAAAGTAAAGATGGAGGAAGATATACCTTTCCAGCACTAATCAAATGAAAGTTGGAGTACTTGTGTTAATTTTAGACACTATCTATATCCTATGTAAGAAGCAGTACATCCCAGATATTTGAAGCAGGAACTCAGGGTAGAGCCAAGGGCTTTAGATCATAACTCCCTGTAGAATTTTTTTTAATTTTTAATTAACATATAATGTATTATTAGCCCCATTGGTACAGATCTGTGAATCGCCAGGTTTACACACTTCATAGCACTCACCATAACACATACCTTCCCCAATGTCCATAACCCAACCACCCTCTCCCTACTCCCCTCCCCTCAGCAACCCTCAGTTAGAATTTAGCTTTAATTAAGGAACTGCCAACATGAGTTCTGCTGGATTTCAGATTTACTATTATCCAATGAATTCTTGTGCTTCCATTTTCTCCCTTTTTATACAGAAAGTTCTGTAGTAATTACCATGTATCAGTCTTGAGTGTATGTATTGCACAGTTGGGGGACAGCTTGTGACTTTAAATCAAAGCTTTCTGGATGAGCAGAACCTGTTTGTGAGGAATTGCTTCTGAGAAGCACTGTCTGGCCAGGACATGATTTAGATACAGGGACCATGAGTTTTATAGTGACGTGTATGTAGAGGGGGACTCTGGATGCTCTGAAAGGTAGAAAATGTGTTTGTTTTTTTTGTTTTTTTGTTTTTTTTCACGATGGAAGGTTGTAAATCGCTGGAGCTAGAGGGCAGACTCTGGGAGTCAGCTACAGGATACCTCCTAATCATCCTCTGGAATTCACCCTCCTCAACACTGAACTAGGCCTGATGGTGTGGCCATTAGAATGTTGTAGATAGGAAGGTGTGTGAGTTTTGAGGCTGTGGCAAAAGGTTTTGCACCTTCTGCCTTGGCCTCTGGGGCTGCTCAAATAGGGAAAGCTAGCTGCCATGAAGACTGAAGCAGCTCTGAGGAGAAGCCCAAATGGAGAGGAACGAATTTGTTAGCACAAACTTGCTAGTCATCTCCGTGAGTCATGTCAACATCTGACTGATGTCTCACGAGATACCTTGGCCCTAAAATACCCAACATAATTCCTTTCAAATTCCTGACCCACACAAACTGTGAGGGGAAAAAAAACAAATGATCATTATTCAAAGTTACTAAATTTTGGAAGGATTTGTGAGATAAAAAGTGATAACCAATATGGATGGATAAAGCCACTTTGCTAAAGTTTCTTGAGTCTTCACTGTGGACTAGGCACAGTATTTTCAAGGTTCCAGGCAACAGGCTTCATGTAATAGTCTCATTTGATTTTCTTCACTATGTAATGAAGTAGTTTTAGATATTATGCAACTTTCGCAGCTGAGAATATTAAAACCAAAAAGGTTAAATAAGTACATATGTTTATAAAAGTAGCAAGTAAACAAGCCAGGAACCCAACTCAGGTCATATGATTCCAGAGCTCACATGATTATCCTGTATGGTGTTGAGCTGTTGAACCCTAAGAGTTAGGTGTTATCACCAACCAGTAACAGGGCAATTGCTAAAAGTGGAGACACACAGACAGGCTGCTTGGAAATCTTACAAACAATCTTTTTTGTTTTCTGTAGATTAAGTTGCTTAGGACCAACACAAAATGTTCTCTGATCCCACGAGTAATGACTGCATGTGGATGACATGGGATTGCATTGTTTAGCGATTTATAAGACATGAAAGATGGTCAACCCACAAAATTTTGGAGTGAGCACTGAATCTAGAGCTGGTTGGTCCAGAATTTTCATCTGACAGTTAAGAAAACTGATTTCCAGAAGTATGAATGCACTCAGTAACTTAAAAAGTCTATGCACTCCGTAACTTAGAAAAAGAACCAGGATGCTTCTTATTCCTTCACGTCATGCTGCTTTATGTTTCTTTTGAACCGTTTAAGCACATCTATTTACAGTTAGATTTATTAACCTCTGTATTCTTTGGCCATTGCAGTCTGAAGAGAGTCTGATTAACCACAATTTTTTCAATAAAAGTAAAAGCTATTTCTTTGTGAGAACCTAAAAGGACTGTTCCCTTCTCTCAACCAAACCATCTGCAATATGAGAAAATGTTCACATGCACATGCAAGATTTAGCAAGAATGCTCTGTGATGATTTTCATCAGCTGTTACTGTTGTGGTTCACACTGAGAGAGAGAGAACCCCATGGGAAAATCAAGACATGCCTTACACTATATTTATTCTATTCTCTTTATGAAAGGATGAAGGAAAAACAAATCGAACAAAGTATTTTCATATTTAGGGATGCTACACCAACAAACAGTTTAAAATAACAAAACTTACATTTCCTGAGATGTGTATACCCTTAAATTGTATTATCAATGCATCTAAGTAAAGCAAACTATGAAATTGGCCCAGGTATCAAGGAGATTCAGCAACCTTTTACAGGACCAGTGTTTTTATATCTGTTACACACCACATTTCCCCATACTTATCTCCACTTATTGCTACCTGCCTTCAAAAGGCAACTTACTGATAGAAATTCAGCTTTTGGAAACAACAATGCAAGATCTTCATACCCAGGAGACGAAGAAAATTAAATGCCCAGTTATAACTTGGCTGAGCTTAAAAGAGCTAATCAGAAAGCAACCATTAGAGAAATGTTATCAAGATTACATCCTCTGGGAAGTAATAAAATAGAAAAAGGAGAGAAAATTGGGACAGGAGGGCAAGGCATGAAAGGGGTAAAGAGTCACCTTGAAGATTCTTCTCCTCTGAATTTAACACTTTCAGACATAGCAGGCGATGTGTGGCCTTTACCCCCAACTATAATTGTTGAATTCTCAGAATTGAAAATGACCCAAAGGCTACTTATTCTGACTTTCCCTCTTGAGTTGCCTTCTCCCATATCCTTACAAACTGTTGTACAGCCTAAGTTTGAAGAGGTTGTTGCAAATGTCACATTTCCCAGCAGCTCATTTCTTGGTTGTCTCTATTAGAAGTTCTTGCTCCAGGAGCAAAAAGTCAGAATTTTCAACTAGCAAACAAATATACGGACATATTTTTCTTCATACTTAGAGAAGTATAAACTAAAATATATTTTCTATAGAGCATATTAGAAAATACATATATGTATTTCAGCTACCATAACAAATTATTATAGATTGGATCCTATTTTGAAATCCTTCTGCACCCATCCTGGCCTTGTGATTGAGGTAGCAACCCTGATCATCTCCGAATTGCCTTTAAGGTCACTTTTCCATTATCTTACACAATAGATGCTGGCTTAGATGGTTTACTCATCTTTTCAAATTTCACCACACCCTTCATGTTGTCTCCTGAATAGGATCTCATTTTTTTTTTTTGTTTCCAATAGAGATAGGCTGAGAATCTTCTGAACTTTCTAGTTCTTTCCTTTTGATTAACAATTCCATCTTTAAGACATTTCTCTCTTCGCACTTTTACTCTTACTGAAGCAGTCAGGAGGAACTAGGCTCCTTCTTCAATGCTTTGGTTAAAAATTTCCCCAAATATCCAGTTTCATCACTCACAAGTTTTATCTTCCATGAAATACTAGGGTGTGAACACAATTCATCCAAACTCTTTCACACTTTAGAACAAGGATCATCTTTCCTCCAGTTTTCAACAATATGTTGTTCCTCATTTCCACTTCAAGACCTCTTCAGAATGGCTTTTATCATCCATATATCCACCAACATTTTGCCCATGACCACTTCCATATTCTTTAAGATTGAGGTTTTGGCTACAGTTTTCCTATTTGCTTTCTGAGCTCTCACCCTTAACAGAGTCACCCTTAGCAGTCTCTTTATAACAAAACAAGTTTTGTTATGTTTTCTAGCATGAATCTCAAACTATTCTAGCTTCTAACCATTTCCCAGTTCTAAAGCCAATTCCAAATTCTAGGTATCTGTTACAGCAGCATCTCCACTTCTCATACCAGCTTTCTGTCTTGGTCCACTCTAACACAGTACAATAAACTGGGTGACTTATAGACAACAAACATTTACTTCTCCTAGTTCTAGAGGCTGCAAAGTCCAAGATCAAGGTGCTGGCAGTTTAATGTCTGATGGGATCCTGCAGTCTAGTTCATAGACAGCACCTTCTAGCTATAACTTTACAGGCAAAAGAGGTGAGAGCTCTCTGGGGCCACTTTTTTGAGGATACTAATTCCATTCATGAGGGCTCCACCTTCAAGACCTAATCATCTCCCAAGGGCCCCTACCTCCTAATAACATCAACCCAGAGTTTAGGTTTCAACATATGCATTTTGGAGTGATATAAATGTTCAGACCTTGGAAGACATGATTTAAACCAAAATTAAAAATAAGTCTTTTATGTTACACTGCTACTATGGAGAAGTTGGTAAATCATATCCCCTCTAAGAAAAGTGGACAGCATAATACTTGGGCATTTAATACTTCCTAAGAAGGGATCGTCCAATGATACCAAAGATGTTTCAAATCACTGTTGTTCAATGTTGTGTTTGCTTTATACTTTTCTTTCTTCAGACCAAACAAGGTTTATATCAGGCAGTAGTAACAGTCTTACATTTATCCACATAAGGGGGATCTGAGCTTAAGGGGTGCCTGGGCGGCTCAGTCAGTTGAGTGCCAAGCTCTTTGTTTCAGCTCGGGTCATGATCTCAAGGTCCTGGGATTGGATCCTGTGTCAGGCTCAACACTTGGCAGGGAGTCTGCTTGAGGATTTTTTTCTCTGCCTCCCTCTCCCTCTGTCCCTCCCCTCACTCTGTCTCTCCCTCTGTCTCTAACAAATAAATCAAGAACAGAAAAGGAAAGAGAAAAGAAAAGGAAAGGAAAAAAAAAAGACAAGACAAGACAAGACATGAGCTTAAGAAGAGGTCAAACTGAAAATTCAAGTTGCTGGCATCTTAAATTTTCTCACACACACACACACACACACACACACACACACAAAACATGGTGAGATTTGGAGGCATTATAACAAGTGGAAATGCAATTCAAGTTTTGTTTGTTTCAACTGCAGCTTTCATTGAAATGACTTTAAGCAGGAATATTGCATAAATCCTAGCTCAACAAATAGTTTTCAAGGGGGAGAGAACTATATTTCAGAGACTGTAAAATTATATCCTTCATGCTCTTTTAAGTCTTCCTTTTCCCTTCCCCATCTTTCTTACTCAAACTTCACCAGGCACTGTTTTTAGAAAATGCAACTTCTAGGCCAAACAGGAGTCTAGACATTCCAGATGGGCATCATGTTGTTCTAGCAATCAGTAACACATATAAATATATAAATTGCCTTTTTATTTATCTTGTGATAAAATACACATAAGATTTACCATACTATTTTTATGTGTACAGTTCAGAATCATTAAATAAGTTTACATTACTGTACAGCCATCATCTTCCATCTCCAGAACTCATTTCATCTTGCAAAACTGCAACACTACACATTAAACAATTCTCCATTCCTTCCTCCCCAGCCCCCAGCAACCGCCATTCTACTTTCTGTCTCTACTAATTTCATTAATCCAGGTATCTCATGTAAGTGGAATGCTACAGTGCTTGTCTTTTTGTGACTGGTTTATTTCATCTAACATAATATTTTCAAGGTGTATTCATGCTGTAACATGTGCCACCATCTTCCTAGTGGGTTTTCTCCCGTTGTAATTTTTTGAGAGAAATAGCAACATTAGGGCAGATCTATCAGAAGATAATGGGCTGATACATGACCAATACTGAAATGTCAAGTCTCCAAGGTTTTCCAACACAACTTCTTCAGAAACTTCCTCAAACTTCAATGACTCTAAGGGAGCAAGCTTTTGCATATCCTCGTCACAGAATGAGTTCTAAGTTTACTAAGTTACCAGAATCCCTCACAATGGCTGGAAAGCTTCTCCCACAAGTAATGGACCTGTAACTCATAGATTAAACCTATCTTTAAATCTAGCAGTTGGCTGGAGTCCAAGAGCAAGCAGGATAATAGATCTGAATCTTAGAGTTCAGCACCTACGTGTGGACATTTCTTAGATAATTTTCTTTAGACACTGCTAATTCCAGTTGATATGTAAAATGCTTTCATTGGTTCCTTTATCTGCAAAGGGGCACCTTTCCTTAGGCTGTGAGAGCAAGCTGGCAAGCATACACAAGCATGGGGAATATTGAGGAGGTCAGCATTCAGTTCTGCTAAAGTGACCATTATTCCTTCCCAGGGTTTCTCTCCATTGCATCCACACCAACCTAACAACTCACTACAGGTCATCAAATAGAGCAAGTGCCTCTCCTTAGTTTCTTCGTTCTCCTCACTGCAGTAGTTTCAACATCCAGGTCTGAGAAACAAATTTTCCCATGTTTGCCCAACTCGTGGATCAGAGATGTTAATGGACTTGTTCAAAGCCATTCGACTATTGAGAATAGATATGGGACTTGAACACACATCTGTCTGTCTGACACCAGTGATCTCCATGCATGTAACTAGCTAGTCCTAATAAGAGATGGAGATGAACTTTTTAACACAGGTAGCCCAAAGGCAGCATGTATGTATGCTCTGAATCAATTACCACTGTGAATTCCAGAAAACCTCCTCAAATTGTTGATCAGACTCTGGAAAGTGAAATTATATTCTCTCACACACAGCTTCTCTCTTTTTTTTCAGAATTAGATAACTAATATCTCTGAGAGAAAGTGATGGACATTTCAGAGTTGATAGGAAGAACCCATACGACTGATACACCAAGTGGTAACATTCTCATAAAAGAGCCAACTAATGGTTCCAATGACAGTTTCAAACTTGTGTTCCAAAAATGTCCTAAGCAAGGAGATACAAAAATTAAAAGCCTGATTAAACTTAGGAGCCAACGTTTCTAGTACATGCTTTCTCCTTCTTCTCTATTTTCTCTGGTTCTTCCAAGTATTTGCTGGAAGTAGGTGAGGAACTCCAAGGAAAAGAGAGGAAGGAAGCAGAGTGTGGTAGTGGCCTGATATGATTTAAAACCAAGTGGAGAAGGCAGCTAAAAACAAAACAAAAACAAACACAAACAAACAACAATAGCTGAGCAGGATTTGGAGCCAAACAAGGAAGTCAGTTGAATGAAGAAATAGACCACTAGGATTTGGGGCTGAGCAAAGAGGGTGTTTGAGCAAGTTGCAATCTGGGTGTTCAGAGAACATCAATGACAAGTGTAAGGTGGATGTCCTGGTGATAGAGCTGGCCAGTGAATCAATAACACATGGGGGAAATGAGCAGATAAGAAAATACATGCAAGATAAGAGGAGACAGATTTCTCACTACCAAAGAAAGGAGTTATGAATATAGAATGGACCCTATAATGAACGACAAATAGAAAATTGGAATTAGAAGTATTGATGCAATATACAACTTTCAGTACCTATACATATAGAAATAACAAAGTGTGTATGATATATACACATATTATTTCCAGCTTCATCCACTGAAAGGTCAGTAGCAATGTCACACCTAAGCATTCAGATCTTGACTTCTAAACACCATTCTCCATTAAAATAAACCAGAGCTTATTGGCAAAATAACATTAACACTGAGGCAGTGAAAGTACAAGATGAAATTGGAATAAATTATTGTGCCAACCAGAAAAAAAGTGTTTAGGGAATAATAGGAAAATGTCCAGAAGACAGAAGGCCCCTTGCAAGAGGCTTCCACTGGTTAATTTGGGCAATTAGAGAGTAAGAGTAAACAATTATAGTAACAAATTAAAAGGTTTAATTCTTTTAAATTAAAAGGGTTGAAAAAAAATCCAAGAAGACCTAGTCATAGAAGGAGCCCCACAATTTTGTGAGATTTACCTCCAGGAGCTCAACCATGAGAAGGAACCATTTTCAAATACTCTAGAGCACTCTGTTCTTAACAAGTCCTGCCCTCAAAGGAAACTAGTTAACTAGAGCTTAACATACTAGAGTATTATCAGAGCCTAACTGACCTGGAAAAAGGGAAATACCCAACTTAAGTCCCCTCTAGCCTTCCTGTCCCACAATGGGGGGTGGAAGGAGAACATAACATTATTAAAACCAGGATTACACTATATGTTAACTTAACTAGAATTTAAATAAAAATTTGAAGAAAACAAAGTTCCAAAATCTAGGTGCAAATTGTAGGGAATTTTGTTGTATTATTCTTACATTTTTTTCTATAACTTTGAAATTGATTAAAAGAAAGCATTAAAATTTTTAAAAGTGCTACCATATTGGTAACTGGCACCTTGTTTTAATGTAGAAATACTCACAGAATGAAACACTTCAGGGAAACAACATCTTTTGCATTTTTTTCCTGATGAATCACAGCTTAACAAAAGCTGCCATTTTTTATAAGGCACCAGATGATAGATGATGCCTCAGTAAGGGAAAATCCACCTTCTTTCCTTGGTGAAGATAGGAGCACCAAAGCCACTACCTGAGACTAAGAGTCAGTCTACATTTTATTTTTTTTTTCAGTCTACATTTTAAACCTATACTGTGAAGACTATTTTCATCTGTGTTCACTTTGTAGGGATACTGTGTTCACTCTGTGTCTGAGGATTATAAGCAACTAAAATATGGATTTAAAGAACTTTCTCAGGAATTTTATAAGAGATTTTGAACTCTCCCTGTTTTGTAGTTTAGCTGTTTCAAAGGACACTGGCCTAGCAGAAAATGGCTTTGCAAAGTTTTCAATTTAAGTCTCTTAGATCACTTCATTTTGTCTTCATACCAGCTGCCTTAGCTATTGATGTGTCTAATTAACTTTCAGAAAATAAAAGTTCCTCCAAGTTTCTTCATGACAACAGTGGGGATCAAACCTAACTTCTCAAGACTTTGCTAAAATCCCTTTGATCCACTTTCACAATTGTGCTGGTCTCCATGTTCATTGCCCCAAATCCTAACCATTCTATAAGCCTAATTAGAAAATCTCCTACCCTCTGGAAGACATCCACCCAATTCCAATGACCACAACCGTTAGTAGATTCTTACCCTGCGTGTTTCATCGCAGACTTATTTACATCTTCTCGATGAGATGGAAACTGTCAGCTTTTCTTTTTTGATTCTTTTTTATTTAGGATTTTATTTATTCATTTGACAGAAAGAGAGATCACAAGTGGGCAGAGAGGCAGGGGGAAGCAGGCTCCCCACTGAGCAGAGAGCCCCCTGCGGGGCTCTTTCCCAGGACCCCGAGATCATGACCTGAGCCAAAGGCAGAGGCTTAACCCACTGAGCTACCCAGGCGCCCCATAAGCTTAAGTATATTGGGATTTGTTCATCTCTGCAAACTCCACAATGCTGAGTTCTCAAAATAGGAATAAACTCAATATACTCTTATTAAATCAATAATATTCCAAAGATCAATAATTTAATGTCTGTGGTAGACAGATTTTAGGGTGTCTGCATCATCTTTGCCTCTAGTGTTCACAACCTTGTGTAATTCTATTCCCCAGGGTACAGGCAAGATATGTTACTTGATTCTAAGAAATATGGCAAAATGACAGGATCTACATTATGTATACCTGAATATATTATATAAGATTATTACACCCATGATAAAGGCAAATTCTCTCCCTAGCTGGTTTTGAGAAAGCAAACAGTCAGATTGAGAAGTCTTTGTAACAAGGACTTGAGGATGCAGTCTGGCCAACAGTCTGCAAGCAAATGAGGCCCTCAGTCTCACAGCCTGTAAGAATTAAATATGTTGCCAATAATCAGTTAAGTTTGGGAAAATCTTTTCCAAGTTGAGCCTCAGATAAGACCACAGCTCTATCTAACATCATGATCACAATAAGAGACCTTTAAAGTTTGTGTTTGTAGTGTGTATAGATATTAAATTATAACTCAAGGGTGGTTTGATATTTACAAATTAATCAACATGATACATCGTATCAGTAAGAGAAAGGATAAAACCATATGACATTTCAACAGATGCAAAAAAAGTATTTGACAAAGTACAACATCTATTCGTGATAACAATCCTCAACAAAATAGATTTAGAGGGGACAGATTTTAGCATAATAAAAGCCTTGTATGAAAAACCCACAGCTAACATCATCTCAACGGTGAAAAATTCAGAGTATTCCCACTAAGGTCAGGAACAGGTCAAGGAGTTCCATTCTCACCACTATTATTCAACATAGTACTGGAAGTCCTAGCCACAGAAATTAATCAACAGAAAGAAATAAAAAGCATACAAATTGGAAAGGAAGAAATAAAATTTCCACTCTTTGAGGATGACATGATACTATGTATAAAAAAATGTAAAGAATCTACCAAGAAACTTCTAAAACTGATCAATGAATTCAGTAAGGTCACAGGAAACAACACCATTTATAATTGCATCAAAAAAGAATAAAATAGGGACACCTGGGTGGCTCAGTTGGTTAAGCGGTTGCCTTCAGCTCAGGTCATGATCCCAGGGTCCTGGGATCGAGTCCCTCATCTGGCTACTTGCTCAGCAGGGAGCCTGTTTCTCTCTGCCTCTGCCTGCATGAGCACTCTCTCTCTCTCTCTCTCTCTGACAAATAAATAAGTAAAATCTTTAAAAAAGAATAAAGTATATAGGAATAAATTTAATGGTTTAATGGTTAAATAAATTTAACCAAACAAGTAACATATCTGCACTCTGAAAACTATGAAACATTGATGAAAGGAATTGAAGATGGCACAAATAAATGGAAAGACATTCCATGCTCATGGAATGGAAGAACAAATACTGTTAAAATGGCCATACCACCCAAAGTGATCTATAGATTTGAAGCAATCCTTATCAAAATACCAATAGCATTTTTCATAGTACCACCAAAAACCATTCTAAAATTTGTATGAAACCACAAAAGAACCTGAAGGGCCAAAGCAATCTTGAAAAAGAAAAACAAAGATGGAAGTATCACAATTCCAGATTTCAAGCTTCAGAGCTATAGTAACAATATATAATATATAAACAAAATATATAAAATATATAAACAAAACAACATGGTGTTCTCACTCTCTCTCCCTCTCTCCAAAATAAATAAATAAATAAATAAATAAATAAATAAATAAATAAATCTTTTTTTCTTTAATGGGCAGGAGACATAAACAGACATTTCCCCCCAAAAGACATGCAAATGGCCAACACACACATGGAAAGATGCTCAACATCCCTCATCAGAGAAATGTAAATCCAGACCACTATAAGATATCACCTTACACTTGTCACAATGGCTAAAATCAAAAACAAAAGAAAGAATGAGTGTTGGCAAGGATGTAGAAAAGTAGGAATCCTGATGCACCATCGTTGGGAATGCAAACTGGCCCAGACATTGTGGAAGGCAGTATGGATGTTTCTCAAAAAATTAAAAATAGAACTACCCTATGATAAAGCCAGCAATCACACTACTGTGTCTTACCTGAAAGATATAAAAATACTACTTCAAAAGGATACACACATCACAATGTTTACCGTAGCATTATTTACAATAGCTAAATTATAAAAACAACTTAAATGTCTATCCATAGATATGTGGATAAAGAAGAGGTAGGATGAATATATATATATTGTGTATATATATATATGTATATATATATATAATGGAATACTATTCAGTCATAAAAAGGAATGAAATTTTGCCACATGCAACAACACGGAAGGATCTAGAACATGCAAAGTGAAATAAGTCAGTCTGAGAAAGACAAAATACTGTACAATTTTCACTCTTGTAGAATTTACCATAGGGGATGTGGGTGAGGCAATGAGTACAATATGTGAAGGTGATTAAGAGGACAATTATCTTCAGGAGCACTGAGTAATATACGGAATTGTTGAATCACTCGAGTGTATACCTGAAATGAATATGACACTGTGTGTTAACTACATTGGCATTAAAATTTTTTTAAATTGTCATAACGTATTCCTGAAACTTATATACACAACAGTTAAAGGTGACCCTTTGTGTTCTATTTATAGGTTGCTTGGTTCCTACTCTCTTTCATGAGATCAAGGCCCTCAACTTACATTCTTTTCTCATCTCCCTATCCCAAAGTACCAGAGAGTCATAGAATCCAGATTAATTATAAAATGTGCTTTGCCACTGAAACTCAATTTCCGGGCAAATTTCTGGGAATGTGATGGGTAGACTTCTTTCCTTTTGAATCTCAAGCATATTTTATCTTGGAAAACTTTTATGTCATTTAAAAGCATATTTTCTCTCCTTGACCACTCATTAGCTTGTCCCTCTGTTATGTTTTCTCTCAAACTGTTTCTTTTGCCTAAGCTTGGTATTTGGCATTCTTTCATAAACATTTTCCAGGTGTAGAATCAGCGGCTCAAAGCCTTGAAATCAAATAATGGAGTTGATAGCCCAATTCTCGAACAGAGACAAAAGACATAGTCCTGAAGTTTCAAAAGAGTTTCTGGAATTGTTTACTGAGAAATAGAAAACTACTACTTATTTATAATGTATCAGAAAAGTAAGGAGATCCAAAGCCCTAAATAAGGGTAGCAAATCCAGGCCCGTGACATGCAGGAAATATTTTCCATAGGTTAAATAGTTTGTGTTGAGGCCCTATTCTTTGGAGTCCCTGATCAAGGGCCAGGGATGAGCTGGGAGACTCTGGAAGGGCCACTTTTCCTTAAGATGTTTTGTTCTATCTTGCAAGATCAGGGAGCCTGCCTCAAGTCTAGTATTGAGACTCATCTCTGGGTCTCATGGGACTAAGCAATTCTCTTCCTCTGAAGAAGACAAAAAAAACCAGTTCTGAGGATCAAAATAAATAGTTATTCATTCTACTTCTGTGTCAAGAAAGCAAATAGATCTGGCATAGTTCTCCCTACGGTGAAAGATAAAACAACAAGATGTCACTGTGTCTGGTACACTATAACAGATTATAAAAGATTATTGTTAAGATTGATGAACACTAATGAGCACTGACTAGGTGCTAGCATTTATCTCACTTTGTCTTCTCTAAAACATTATGAGGTTAAGCATTGTTATCATCATGTTACAGGTGAGAAAAATGAGGTTCAGAAAAATGATGAGATTTAAACTTTTCCAGATTCCATAAATACCAGAGTTAAGACTCACACTCAGCTCTCTTTGATCCTCAAATTCACATTCCATAAATAGTTTCTATTGTCTTGCGATTGTCGGCCTTTGGATGCTTATGTACCAGATAGGAAAATTCATTAAAAAGATTTTAAGTTGTCAGTCAAGTTTTAGGACTGAAATTAGTATCTTCTTCCCCGGACCTTTGTGCCAATTCATAAAATAAAACCGTGACCATAAGAATCTAATTGAGATGCTGCAGAGAAAGAACCCCATAACTTACTGAGATGCAGGAGTCCAGACATGCAAGGAAACAGTTGCAATTGACGAAGAAGTTGTCAACTTCACAGGGTCCCATCTTGTGTTGTAACTACACGCCTTATAATGCCTTCCCGGGAGTTCCTCACCTTTGACGGTGTGGGAGTGAAGAGGAATTCATTAATATAAGCCATTGATCCTGCCTGGAGAAAAAATGATGCTCATAAACTTCGAACTAGGTCCATCTTAAAAAAAAATGAAATAAGACACCGTGCTTCCCCTGAGAAGCCTGAAGAACAGGTGTTGATCTATTTGAGAGACACTCAAACCATTCTGAGAAAATTTTCTTTCCTGGTCAAAAGCTGGACTCTCTGAGATGAGAGCTCTAGGTCTAAGATACATGTGTGCAAGAGCACGCCACCACAGTCTCATATATGTGCGCACCATGTACAAGCACCCAAACGTTCCAAAGAAAAGAGAAAGCACTGACAGGCAATATCTCCCAAGTTATGAATATAAAAGAATCAGATATTAAAGCATAGCAAGAAACAGATCTAACAGACCGGAATTCAAGCTCCAGCTCTCTTATATGTTAGGAAAATCTTAGAAAATTAATCTTTCTCTCTAATCCTTAATATATCATTTATAAAAATAAGGGTACATATCTTCTGCCTTTGGTATTGCTAAGAGGATTTAGTTAAATAAATAATGCATTTTAAAAAGGGGAAAACATTTAGCACAAAGGCTGGCATGGAATGAACCCTCAACAAATGGTTTTCTTAGAATGAGTGAATTTCTAGATTCCAGATAAAGAGGCCCCCATAAGCGTGAAAGGGAAAATTCTGGCAAGGCACTGGGGGGCACATCTCGAGACATATATCCTCTCACGTTTTAGGCACCAGCTTTATTTCAACAAACATGTATTGAGAAACTACCATATGCAACTTATGGTTTATGGTTTATTTATTGCACTGCTCTTGTTCAAACCTCCCTCCTGTCTGTCCCATGAACACATTCCTGGTCTTTATAGGGAAATCCCACTTATCTCCTTTTAAGGGAATTAGGTCTTTTAACAAAGGTGCACAAGTAGATACTTCATAGTGTTCCACAGGCAAAGATATTTTACTTATAGGGCCCCATTCACTTCTAACTGAGATGCTAGAGAGGAAGGAGGAATCTAGGGAAGCCAGAGGAAAAGTCAGCAAGGCAGGCAGAGCAGAGTAATACAGAATAAATGATGGTAGACAGAGATGCCCAGAATTAGTATCCTCAATCAGCAACATGAGGTCAGAAACCACACCTCTTATGTCCATTCCATTCCCTTAGTCCCCAGAACAAGGTCTGAATATACCTGAGTGTGAACAATAAAGCTGAGAGAAATAGAAGTATTGGAGAATAGAAGAAGGATTCTCAGCAAAACAACTTATTTTTCACCAATTATAAACATTGTTCCTGCAATTATTTTGTTTTTCTTGAAAAGGATCTAAGACGAATGTGAAGACAGAGATAGGAACACAGGGTTCTAGCGATAGGCAGATGGAGCACAGCTGGAGATAAAGAAACTTTATTATAATCCCAATCCTATCTTTGCCCAGTTGGTATGTGCCTTTTCCAATAAATCCTCATTTCTGAGGACAAGCCTCTCCCAGGGGCCAAAAACCTCAGGAGAATTTGCATTTCTCTGCTTTTCTCTTATAAAAATGTTCATAATATCTTCTCTTGCCTACACTTTATTTATATGTTTTGAAAGCACAGAAAATTTGAAGAGTAAGGGCTGCAGGAAACTGGTCACAGTTGGATGCAAAGAGAAGACTTTGAAGCTAATTTGCCCCCAAACGAATGAATCATTAAACTCACTTGACTTTGTCTAGTTATGTCTTCTACATCTAAGAAGAGTTTTATCTTAATAATTATGTCATGTTTCTCTTTCACAGATGTCTTCTGTGAAACACTTCTGTCTAAAAGCGGAAGACCAAACACACTAAGGACAAGACAAGGAAACCTGCGTCTGTCATCACTGTTGTTATAGAGCCACGTGTGTTTCTGGACATGCCTCAGTGTCACGTGTAGTAAGGAACAAAATCAGTATAAAACATCAGAGAATTCTAGCATCCCATACATTACCTACAAATTAACCCTGCATTAGATGCCTATGTCCTGTTCAGGATCAAATCTAAGCTCACGTCCTTTATCGTGATTCATAATGACCAAAGCCATTTTCCATCCAATGCAAATTAGTTCAGTGGCTCTGGATCCCAGGGATAGGTGGTATTTCTGATCAGTCAGTGACTTGGTGTCTAACAACTGGATTATGACTCAGGAAGTGTAAACATCAGCCTTCTTTTTAATGACTGCTAAGAGTTTGCAATATTTATTTCTTTGTAACTTTCTACCCGTTACTTAAACTTCATTTTCCTGTCCCCCAATTTCCACTGAGTTTTGTTTCCTGTTTCTCTTACCATTGCTTGTGATATTTTAACTGATAGGGGTTGTACATCTATCATGTACCAGGGACTATGCTGGGTGTTGAGACAGAGTGTTAGAAAGATAGCCACAGTCCTCAGCCTTTCGGAGTTCACATTTCAGGAGGACAAAAGTAGAGAAGAGACAAACTAAAATAGGGAGGAGAGGGGAATAGAAGACGTATACAAATAAATATGTAATTACTGATGATAACTTTCAATCAACTTCAGTTGTATCTTGTTTTAGGCTTCTTTTGTGATTTATTTAATAACCACTGCGTGCCCAGCATTTATAAATGGTAGTTTAATAAATCCACCCAACACCCCTAGGAAGTGATTACTGCTCCCTTTTATATTCACAGTCAATCCCCACAATCACCTTATGAGGCATCACTATTATGATCTCTATCATACATTTGAGAAATGGAAGCTCTTAGAGTTTGGCAACTTTGAGGTCACAAAACTATCAATTAGGGGACCCAGAATGGAAATCCAAGTCAAACTATACCCAAAGTCTCTGCTCTTAGCACAGATAAAACAAGCAGAGACCCAATGTCAGATCTTGCCCTCTGATTCACAAGTGGAAAAAGATTTGAACCCAAACCCATGTGACCCCAGTGCCTCTGGTTCCCTCTCTTGCTCATGAAAGATTAATCTTTAAATTCTAAGGTATGTGTTGAGGATATTCCTATTTTGATAATTTATACACTGAATGTTTGCAGTATGGAGATTTATCTGTCAGACAGATAAAAAAACAGGCATGAGAGCCACTCGCCTATCTCTTCACTTAAAGGACAGTCTTCCCTCTTGCTTTTGGCAGTCTGTATCTCCTGTCTGTACCATTTCTGCTCTGTGCGGTCTTCTTCCATTTCAGCACATGGGTACTCTGCATCCCCTCAGCTCTCACCAGCTCTCACTCCTGGGGCGCCATGTTCATCGGCACCTGTCTCTGCTGTTCTGGCAATGTTCCTTAGTCATGTTTGTGGGTGTGCACACATATACGCACAAAACCGAAAACTGCCACAGCCAAGGACAGCAGAGGACAGGGAGACAAGCAGAAAGATAAAAAGTGACAGGTGACAGAAAGGAAGACAGACATATGACAAGGAAGGGAGGAGATTGTGGGAAATCATCAGAGCCAAGGGACATTATATTTCTTGAAGAGATGAGGAATAGTTTCCTCTTGCTCTGCTAGGCATCATACCAATTACTTCAGAGACTTTTGCTTATAAACCCATTAATCCATCCTGTAAGGAATGCATTATCATTTCTTGCTTTGCGTTAAATATATATCTTTTTATAATTACATAAAATTTGTTTTAATTTTATATTTAAAATTATATTTTATTATATGCTTTTAATATAGTTATTATATTTATTGTTATTAAATTATTTATATTTTATAAATATATTTATATATGCATATATATATATATATTTGTTGAGCACCTTTTCCAAAGTCACATAGCTAATAAATAAAGGAGCTAGGATTTAAATATGTATTGTACTACTGTCAAAAATTGTTTTCTAGGGGTGCCTGGGTAGCTCAGTCAGCTAAAGATCTGACTCTTGATTTCAGCTCAGGTCATGATCTCAAGGTTGTGAGATCAAGCCCCATGTGGGGCTCTACACTGAGCATGGAGACTGCTTAAGATTCTTTCTCTCTCACTCTCTCTGCCCCTCCTCCCTCCCCCTAAAAGAATAAAAAGAAAAAAAAGAAAAAATAAGTGTTTTCTAAAACTTTAATGTTTTCTACACCACTGTTTGGAGAACAAGTATTTTCTTCACTGTGGCACATGTGACAGATGGGTCAATGGGACTGAGGACTGAGTGAGAACTCTAATGGTGACCAAGACAACGGTGATTCTGAAAGTTGTTATTCATATCAGGATATTTTGGGTCCAAAAGCAAGGGTTCTCAATAATTATGCCAAGACAATAAATATAAGAGGGGATGTATAGTCACCTTACTAAGAGGGCCTTAGTGACATTCTAAAAAAAAGTCTTAGAATGATAGCATGTCCTAAGGAGATAAGAGGGGAAACAGAAAAATAGAAATTGAGAAAAGTAGAAAAGAGCTTGACTCTTTGAAAATTAAACTTAACAAAATATTTTAGGATCATTTGTAGTCAAGTCAGGGATTAAACTTGGTGTTCTTCCTAATCAGATCAAATGCAATGACCACACTATTCTTTCATCCTTGTAAACTTTCAGTAAAAGAACCAATGCCTCAGATTAAACCCATTTTCCCCAACTCTTTTCAAGACTTTATGTGACTGAGAATCTGAACAAAATATAAGCTTTACTCTGGGGAGATTGCAAACCCTGGAGGAGCATAAAATGTAAAAATACAGTGAGTGACTATAATTACAGTATTAAAATTCTTCCTGGCTGACCCAGGACCATTTACGGGTTGCTAAATTAAACACTAAGCTAGTTCAGCATCAGAGGCCTCTTGAGGCTATTTTTCATCTTATGAAACTGCATCACACCTGAGAAAGAAAGTCCAGACAGCCTCTGGCCCTTGTGATACATGGGGTAGACCAAAATGCCTTCTCCGCTACCCTCCACCTGCCATACCCAAAGACCTTAGGCCTGACACTCAGCATTTTACTTCACTGACTCCTAATTGCAGCCCTCTGAGATAGGTACTATTCTTATAGCTGGTTTACAACTGAAAGAAATGGAGCTCAGAGAAGTTTAGGCTATTTGCCAACGATCACAGAGCTTATAGTAGTTGGCGGTTCAGCACACTTTCATGACTGTTTTATAAGTATGTTAAGCATTTTGGTCATTAATTTCATTAATCCTTATTTATTAAATATATTCAATATGTTAGACCCTGTGAGATTTCTCATCGTTGTACCCAGGAAGCTACTATCGTCACTGGGGAGATTTGGAAAAGTTACAGCACAGTAAAACAGAATGGTTGGTGAAGATTGAAAAGAAAAGTGAATGATAAGGAAATCAAGGGGAAGGAGTTTCCATTGGTGCATTTAGGAGAGATTTTATTTTTTTATTTTTTATTTTTAAAGATTTTATTTATTTATTTGACAGAGATCACGAGTTGGCAGAGAGGCAGGCAGAGGGAGAGGGAGAAGCAGACTCCCTGCTGAGCAGAGAGCCCGATGTGGTGCTCTATCCCAGGACCCTGGGATCACGACCTGAGCCGAAGGCAGAGACTTTAACCCACTGACCCACCCAGGAGCCCCAGGAGAGATTTTAAATGCACAAGTGAGACTTGAATCAGATTCAAAAGGAAGGATCCAGAAAGATAAGTAATAGGTGCTCTTTGCAAGGCAGGCTTTGGGAATTTTAGAGTGGAATAAGCATCACCACCTATTGGGGAAAGTCCTGCATTCAGACCCAAGAGATAAGGAATATGGCATTAAGCTACATTTGCAGTTGTGACCGCAATTTTCTCATCCTAACATGAAGAGATTGTGTAGATGACACATAGGGTCCCTTCCAACGTCAAAGCATGCTGTTGTTTAAAGATCAACGCAACAGTCAGACCAAGTACATTCCAGCTTGAAAAGAATTCTGCTCTGAGACAAGACATGTTAAGGTTGGTGTACCTTTCAAATATACCATAGGTACAATAGCAACGACTGTCTTTAGTGGTTGCGACCAACCATTTCAGTTGTTACTGTGGCTACTTCTTGATAGCAACAGCATCAAGTGGAACAAACTTTGGGGAATAAAAGGTAGCTATAAACCTCCTCAAGAAGCTCACAATCTCAGGGATCATAACATTGAGCCCTGGAGTCAAATTCAGGTCATGAATTATATTATTATCCTACACAGTTTTGAAATATTTATCAGTTACCAATGTTTAAAAACTGTACAATTTCTCACTTAAAACACACACACACACACACGTTCCTCTAGCTAGAGGAGCTCAGAAGGGATTCGGCAGTGTGAGAAGAAAATTCTTTCTGGCACGTGTTTCATGAATAAATTTTACCAGAGGCAGAGATGGCTCCCAGTTATCAGTAACTGGTGTATTGAAGGAATCTATCTCCATATCTGAACCCCTTTGTGAAAACTCACATCAATGGACATAAACTTTATAATGAGAAAAAGGAAAGCAAATCAAATAAATGAGATCTACCCCATGGGGGTGGCTCTCTAATTTTAGCCTGGCACCCACTTTTTCCATCCAAAAATTCGTATCATTCATATAAGAGTGAAAGTGACCATTTATTTTGACCCAGATTTTTATTACCCAATCTTCCTTCTGTGCTCTTGCAAAATTACATTTTCATTCTGGTTCTCAATCTTGATGGGGCCATGTTGCCTAGTTTATTTCTCTTGAACTTAAATGACAAAAACCAAGGCAGGCCCAAACATGAAGCTGTAGGAAATAAGCACCTGGAAACTTTTATTTCTTGGGCTTGGCCAATTAAATCAAAAGTTGCTCTGAAGGGTGCCTTGGGAAGTGACAGACTTAACAGCATGGGGAGTAAACACTGGAGTTACTCAAGTAGCACTGAGTTATAGTCTGTACTACAAACTGGCTACAATTCATAGCTTCCACTTCCTAGGAGAGAGAAACATACTGGGTTTCATCGAGGAGATAACACCTGAGTTCTAAAGAGGTGCCTTTTGGGGGAGGGGAAGGGACAACAGCCTAAGGATATGATTGCTCTGGGTCTCATCATCCAAGAAGAAACATTTCTTTTAAGCCCATGCAACCTACTAGGAATGCAAGCGATTGTGAACAGAAGTCATCCAACATTGCTCTCTAGTGATTCAAGTACACACTGCAAGTTCAAAGTTCATTTCCATTCTTCCCTGTCCTGGTTGCAAAGACAACGGAGAACTAACTTTGAAACCTTCCTTTCACTTAGCAAATTGGAATCGATGATTCTTGGAGGGAGAAAAAAAGAAAAAAGTAATTTGTGTTCTGTGCAAATATTTATGGAAGATTAAGCCACACTGTTGTCATAACCAGTGTTGCTGTCATTATTTACATGGCTCTGAATGATGCGTCAGACTTGATCCGCACCATATAAATACAGCATTCTCCTCGAGTTTTGGACACTGTTTAGAGTAATTCCAGTACTTCTCCAGATCAACAATTTTGCTTTAAATTTAAAAATGCCTTGGGACGCCTGGGTGGCTCAGTTGGTTGGACGACTGCCTTCGGCTCAGGTCATGATCTCGGAGTCCCGGGATTGAGTCCCACATCGGGCTCCCAGCTCCACGGGGAGTCTGCTTCTCCCTCTGACTTTCTCCTCGCTCATGCTCTCTCTCACTGCCTCTCTCTCAAATAAATAAATAAAATCTTAAAAAAAAATAAAAATAAAAATGCCTCAAAGGTAGAGGTTGAAATAAAACATATTAAGCTTCATGTGGATATCCCTATAGTACACCGACACTATTTTTGGATTACTCTCCAACTATGAAAATTGTAAGATCAGAGCATACAAAAAAATAATGAGGTTTGGGTAGTTCTTCTTACATTCTGAAAACAAGAATAGTAAGAATAACAAAAAGCCATGGATAATAGAGCAAGAGGAGGAGGGTAGATGATGTCAGGATGCTGGCTTGTTTCTTCCTTATTGCAGAGCATACTAAAAATGGGAGGTGTCAGTGATGTTTTTAGGTACGGTCTCATGAGAGGAGACCATACATGATGAACCTGGCGAATTACCACCAGCAACACCTGGTGGCCTCATTTCTGCAGTTCCTGAATATGTTTCTGCAGGAAAGACCCTAATTGCTAGTCATCGACACTGCAAAGGAGGAGAAAGCAATGCACTATTGCATCTTTATTGGTAAGCCTGTGCAGGTGACACACTGCGAACAAGCTCCTGGCTCTGAAACAGCAAGCCTCAAGGAGCTAAAATCCCCCTGGGATCTCTCTGCCACCATCAGGGAGCTAGTAAGCTGGAAGAATCCCCAGCGGGGAGAACCCATGCCACCACGGCTGTAGACGAGGGCCAATAAAAAGTGTCCTTGTTGCCCTTCATTCCTCGAGGCATTTTTATTACCACTCAAAAGGCCAATCAAGTCCCAATCAGGGACAAATCTCCACATATACTTCTGGAATGAAGCTAGTAGTATTTTAATTTTCCATGAGTATATTTATTTGGCTCTGATCTAAGTCCCTGCCAGACCATTTGAGTTTTTTCCAGGAGTTCTGACCACCTGCCTTGCTCTCTCATTTAGAATTAGTGTCCATATGGTCACTGTCTTTCTGATTTGAGGTGCAGCTTGCCTATCCTGTGCTATGCGTCTCTCCCCTAGTCGTGACCCTTGGTCGTGATCTAACCTTGAGCAAGTACCTTTGTGATCTTTCAAGTTCTGCTCTGGGTCCCTGGATTCTTATCTGGCATGCTGGACACTTGCACACATAGGAGCATAATAGAGATTGAGGCTTAGTTTCTGGCCCCTCGGCTTTTGTTTGGAAGATCCTGACTTCCCCTGTGTGGCCACTATAGCTACCAGAGTGTGCCAATTACATTTTATCTGTGGGAGAACTCATCTACAGTGTAGGATTCTAGTTAGTTCGTAAACACTTCATGGAACACAAGACTATTAAGACACTCCCTTATGCACAGTGTCAGGAGGCCCAAATGCCCATCTGGCTTTTTGTACAAAGTCACATGTTGCTATTTTTGCTACATATGCTTTATTGCAGCTATCCACAGGCATCTGCTCTCCTGCACTTACCACTTACTCCTCCCCGTTGCAAAACTTAACGGCTGAGGGAGAAAGAGCCCCTCTAGATGATGTCCAGAAAGTAAAAGATACTCTCAGTCTCACATGCCTTGTTACTTTTAGTTGTTTTACTTGATATTCTAATTTTTAAAAATGAGAATGATAATAGAGAATCATGCTTCCCTTACCCAACACAACCCTGCTTCCTGGCACCTTTTCTCCAACCTCTTTTTCTACAAGAGAATCCATCTCTCTCGTTGTGTTTTGCATTACAACCACAGGTAAGCATCCAAACATCAGAATTTTCTGGATAACACACAGTGTTATGAGGCTCTTTACCGCACTTAACCACCAAAACTCCTGTAGACCAGTGACGGACTTCCCTCAGTACTAATGTAGAGCACAGGCATGAATAAGAACCGAGGGTGTTTCACCGTTAACAGAGAGCAAATGAGATATGTGATTAACCTGGCGAATTACACTATCCGTAGGTATGGCTCCTTGTCACCAGGAAAAGATGAACAATATATAGGCAGGGGATTCTAGCACCAGAACCAACAAAATAATACTTACCTGTGAAGAGAAAGCATAGGTCAGACACAGGTGTGGCTGAGCTGGGACAACTTTGTTGCTGGTTCCTGAGAGCTGTTTGGGGTTAAATCTCTGGAAACTTTTTTTTCATTAAAAATAACCATGTGCCCCACCTTTATAACAATCACAGTTCCCCAGATACAGGATCACCTACCTCCCGAGGCAGCATGCTCCCCGAACAAGTTACTGTCCGAAGCTAGAGGCTTGCTTGTCCAGATGCTAAATGAGTGGAGAAACCCTTGCATCAGAGGGGACTGCATTAGATGACCTCTAACCTTGATTCTCCTCTCTTAGATCTAAGATTCCAGAGTAACCAAGTGGTGATTTAACAGCCACTCATGACAACATTATACACAATAAGATAGTCATGACTACTTCCATCATTCTTGAGGAAACGGAGGCTCAGAGGCAATAAATGACTTACTCCAAGTCATGCACAATTAGCAGCAAAATCAGCGTCAGCCAGTACTTAGTTAACTTCTAGACTGATGCTCTGTCTGCCAGTCTTCAAGTCTTACACGTCCAATGCAAGAGGTTCATAACATGAAACCCAACATAAATTAAGAGAGGTGACATTGGCTCCGTTGAAGGACAGACCTAGAGGACTGGCAGCAGCTTCATCATCCCTCGGGCTCCATGTCTGATTTTCCTCTCCAGAATCTTGACCTCATGCTTCATGTAACGCCATCATTTCTCAGAAAGAAGACACTGCTGAGGTCACATCCCAACCTGAAGTCCCCGGAAGTTCCTGTCAGCTCAGTCACTGTGTGCAGCACCTCTCCTTGGCCTGGCTGGGCCCAAGACAGGCTGGGAGCGGACAGCAGGAGGGAGAGGGTCTGCTTCCGCTCCAAATTCTAAAAAGAGTACATTCCACGGATTGGGAAATAATCCCAGTGCAGGAGAAAACACCTACCTTTGGTTCCAGTTGGGGAGAAGGCTTCTTCACTCACAGCAATGTGGACACTGAAGATCCATGTGTGATGTTCCTGCCAAAATAGCCACAGGGACACAGCTGCATGTCAGGGATGCATCTACTACGTTGTGCCATTATCATCAACATGCCATCATCACCATCATTTCCTCCTCCTGCCTCCCCCTTTCCCCTCCTTCTCTTCTCCCTCCTCTTTTTCCATTTTCTCTCTCATCTCTTCCTCCTGCCCAAGTCAATCCATTCAGCACATATATGGCATTTATAAAGCGTTTTCAAGCATTTTGTTCTACCATAAATATAATCAGGGGAAAAACCAAAAACAAAGCACTAGGAGACAGATTTCCCTAAGTTTTCTAAGAGGGGACTTAGTCAAGAGAGAACAGTCTCCTGTAGAACCTCACCATACATTAGGGCATATGGGAGATTTTGCCTTAAATAAACCAATTTGAGGAATAGGAAATCATACCAAATAAGATTTTTTTTATTACCCTATGGATCATATCTTTAAGTATTTTACCAATGCATGTTTGCCTCAAAACAACACTATCAGGAAGGTATGATTATTTTGTTTACTTTTCAGAGAAGGAAACAGGCATCCTGAGGTTACATCCTTGTCCAAGTACACATAGCACAAAACAAAACTAGGATCCAACTCAAGTGGTCTCACTACGAGTACAAGCATACCACACTGGAGGTTATGTGGTCATCTGTCAAACAATAATCAGTACAAAAGATCATCTGACTTGCTCAACATCACACTGCTAACAAGGAGCCAAGTGAGGATAAAAACCCTATTCTGCTCAACATGGCTCAAAGCTTCCTCCTCAGTACAAAAACAATAGGCCAGACACCAAGTCCAAATGCTTCTAAAATGCTGGTTCAAACACACAGTTCAGAGAAGGGCTAAGAATAATAGATTTGCCCTGCTGGCAAACATGAGACTTCCTTCCTTGGAGGCATCACCTAAGAGAACTCTTTTGGAGGAAAAAAAAAATACATCAATGTTTGACCTATAAGCACAGTGTTCCTGGTGTGGACCAGGAATCCCCTGTGCCAGCTGCTTTCATAGCTTATGACATCCCTGTGACTTCCCGAGGAAGTGGGTAGTAGTATACTCCTTGTTTACAGATGGGAAGAGAGGAAGTCGCAGAAGCCAAGTGGCTGGTTCCAGGTCACAGAGAAGGTAAACAGCAGACAAGACCCTGTGCCCACCATATCTCCTGGCTTCTGGTTCAGGATTTAGAGCACATCAGAATCTGAGCAGCAAATGTCAACAACGAGGGTGCGAGTGAAGATACTTCAGAAAGTGAAGTCTACAATTAGGAAACTTGGTTTGGAAGAATACAGGGGTTTTTGCAATCTGGTCTAGATATCGCACAACCAATAGTCTTTCATCCCATCTCTCATCACGGAGCAGAGAGGCTAAAGCTGTTTAAACTTGAATCGTAACCACCTTGACCTTAACAGAATGCTTTTACAGTTTCAGTAAATGTCTTACCCTTTAATAATTAATTACACAGACCTCATAAACTGGATAAGCCTGACTCCGCACTAATAAGCTGTTTTACTGCCCTTCATATAATTTTACTGATTCCTACCAACTTGTTTTATAATAGTAATGTTCTGCTTAAGAAAGCAGAGTGAGCTCTGAAGTTTTTACCTCCAGCTTGCCTTCTGTAGGCTTGGGAGATGGGGAGGGGGGAAGTCCCCAAAATACATAATTGGGTCACATTAGATATGCCAACTCTTTAAAAAAAAAAAAAGATAAAAGTTGTTTTTAAGTCAAACTGAGTCTTTATTGAAGAAAAAAAGAATGATATTGAGCATAAACTACACTGGTAGCCCTGTGTGGTAGAATGAAGTCAGCCAGCTTCTAATACACACTCTGTCTTCAATGGATAATTTGTTTCCTGGAAGATTCTGTCCCTAAAACCAAACAGTAGGCACTTGCAGCTTCAAGTCAAAATAAAAATGTAGTTCCGTTTTGGGCAAAGTGGACTAGAACTAAAAGCCAATTCCTGATTTTATGGAAGGGAGGGATTAATGGGGCAGATTGCGGGAAGACACTGTATACCGTGTCATCATTACACCATCTGCACCCACATACCCTATTTTGTTATTTTCATGTGCTTTACATGTGAACAAAAGATGAAGCTGTTACTATTAGTAACATAAGACCAAACATTCATTCAATGGTTAAGTTTCCACATAATTGGCTAGACTCAGGTCTTAATTAAGTTCTCCACTAGCCACAGTACTAACTTAACATTAGGAGGGCCTGGGTGGCTCAGTGGGTTAAGCCTCTGCCTTTGGCTCGGGTCACAGTCTCAGGGTCCTGGGATTGAGCCCCACGTCGGGCTCCTTGCTCAGCAGGGAGCCTGCTTCCTCCTCTCCCCCTCTGCCTGCCTCTCTGTCTGCTTGTGAACTAACACTCTCTCTCTCTCTCTCAAATAAATAAATAAAATCTTAAAAAAAAAAAAAAAGTCAGTGCTGAGCCCAATCTGCCAAAGCACCCACAGTCACACACTCTGTTTTCCTTCTTTGGTTATACACCTGTGCCTTCCCCCCTTTCTCGCTGGCTTTCAAATCAAGACCAATTTCTAATCCTAGATTCTTTTGCATGATCTTATCATGGATGATGACTGTGACAAAGATATGAGAGGAAATGAAACAGTTAAGAAGCAGCATTATTCTGTTCTTTCATTTAATCAAACTTGAATAAATGAATCCCTCGCTTCACAAGGGCATAGGACTGTAACAGGAACAAAAAGACTGACAACTGAGACTGAAATACAAGCTTTTATTTTTTTAAAATTTATATATTTTTATTTCTTTTCAGTGTAACAGTATTCATTGTTTTTGCACTACACCCAGTGCTCTGTACAATACGTGCCCTCCCTAATACAAGATTTTAAAAGACTTCCTATAAGGGACGCCGGGGTGGCTTAGTCGGTTAAGCCGCTACCTTTGGCTTGGGTCATGATCCCAGGACCCTGGGATCGAGTCCCACATCGGGCTCCTTGCTCAGCAGGGAGCCTGCTTCTCCCTCTGCCTGCTTGTGCTGTCTCTCTCTCTCTCTGACAAATGAATAAAATCTTAAAAAAAAAAAAAAAAGGCTTCCTATAAGCCTGCTTCACTTGAAACAATGTTTCAATGTTTGAAACAATTCCTCCCTGGGAGTAAACATTTATGTCAAAGTCATTTGTAGGAATAAAAACACATCTGTCGTATTTCAACAAGATGGTTGGGACTTACAGCAAACTCTGTTCACTTTCTAGTATTAAGCTACGGAGTCAATGAGGTCCACCTCATCTAAGGACAGAGTCTCAAAGACTGGCCCAAGAAATATAATTAAATTTAATTAATTCAACTATTCTTAGTCTCCTACTCTTCAAAGAACCAACCAACTTATCTCTCCAACCAGATGGTGAGCTCAAAAGAAAGAGTGATAACATATTTCTTTATATTTCCATCAGTATATGTCTAAATTAAATCAAGGACTCAAAAAAAAAAATAATTGTAGGACCTACTTTAAAAAAAAAAAAAGAAAGAAAGAAAAGAACTGAGCTAGTTTGTCATGGGAACTGGGGAGCAAAGGAGCCTGAATTGCAAATCTGTGTCCACATGTTCCTGGCATTCCCAGGTGCCAGCCAAAGCCTCTAGCTCATTCCTTCCACCCTGACACCATTAGATGTACCTAGTTTTGTTTTCTAGGTGCACAGATAGGAAATACATGAATTATCTTCCCACTTTGATAGAGTGGTAGAATGATTTTATCCTACTGAAAAGTAAGTGGGGCATATACTTTCATGATAGAATGCATTATTCAAATTTTAAAAAGCATTTTTAATTTTTTTTAAGATTTTATTTATTTGAGAAAGAGAGAGAGATTGAGAATAAGAGAGACAGAGACAGAGAGAGAGCGAGGGCATGAGAAGGGGGAGGGTCAGAGGGAGAAGCAGACTCCCTGCCTAGCAGAGACCCGATGCAGGACTCGATTCTGGGACTGCAGGATCATGACCTGAGCCAAAGGCAGTTGTAAAAGGCACTTTTAAAAGGGATCCTCCTTTCTCATGCCATTTCCCAGACAGTATAACTGAGTAGATATGGATAGCATCACAAAAGGCCAAAAAGGACCCACAGATAAAGAGATACTATGTGAATGTTAAGAGTACACATTAAAATAAGCTTAACTAATTACAATAGCAGCTGCAAGTATATTACTGTACCCCCTAAAATCATCTCAGGGACTGTGGCATTACATGTACCAACCTAGGAAAACATTGAGCTTCACAATTCCTAAAGGCTCTAAAATATTCCCCTCTCACCTCTCATGAAGGATCCAGCCTAACAGACTAATTCAGATAAAATGGCTACTCTGATCAGGCAGAAATTTCTGGAAATCCAGCTAACTAAATACTCTGTTATGGGGTTTCAAAGGTAATGTCTAATGAATAATTCAAGAACTGAAAAGGCTATGGGAACATTCTCACGCACGCCAGGAGCATGAGGTGGCACACAGGTGCCACAGAAGAGATATCACATTTGAGGATAGCTTCACTCTTAACATAGCTGGCCTTTTTCACTTTTCCCTCAGGAAAAGACAAGTGCATCAGGATTAATAATCAGTCAACTAAAGTCTTATAAAGATCGCCTTAATCTTATACTTGCTGCCAGATGAAGTCAATCAACAGGTAGTAGTAATAGTATATACCTGCACTATTCCATATGCTAATCATTGATTACATATGATTAATACTTAAATCCACATTAATTAAAGTTAAGTAAAACTAAAAATGCTATTCCTCTATTGCACTAACCATATTTCAAATGACTAATAGCCACATTTGGCTAGAAACTGGTATGCAGAACAGAGAAGCATATTTCCATCACTGCAGGAAATTCTACTGGGAAGGATTGTTCTATAGTCTCTACTATTGACGTATCTGGAGGAATCATGTATTAACAGAGAACAGAATTATGTGAGAAGGTGTAGTCCAGCTGAAATTGCATGCAGGTACATGCAAACACACACAGACACACGCACACGCACCCCCTCTGCAGTCTGAGATCTCCATCTTTATGACAATCAAAGTAAATCTAGAGGGAACATCATTCATCCTTTTCTTCCTCCCACTCTCCCAAGTCCTGATTCTCCTATTCATGCTTCCATTATCCAAAGCCTGTTGAGTCAAGTCAATAGGGTCAGATATGCTCCAAAGAAAGAGTTGAGTCATAGCTATATAGTTTAGGAAATGTTAATAAAAAATTATCTTGCCTAAAATCTTTTGTTCCTTCCTACTTTGTCTAAAACCAACCACACCAATAAGTCTGGGAATCACACTGGAAGATCACCATTTCCATCCGACAGTGTGAAAATGGGATAGACAATCAAATTAAATGTAAAATCACCATTGAGTATCCAGACTATCATAGATATGTTTGTGTTCTTGTGATCAGCTTTTTTTGGCCTCAAGACATCTGGAGCCTCAGGGCAGAAGCCATCATGTCAAGTGTACATCAAGTTTACTTTATAGATGAGGGCAAATGTGGTTCTTGGTTTTAGTCGAAAGAATGTTAAAATTATTTGATTTAATGAGAATAAATAAATAATCAGATGATTTTTAAATGCATTATTTTTGGTTTACTAAGGATGATGGCCCAGTGAATTAGATATTTTACTTCCCACCAGGGAAGTTTTTAAATCAATGAATGAAAGAATTGCCATCGACTAAACACAGTACCTCAGACTTCCTTCCCAAACACTATCATGGAAACAAGGCTTGGTTTCAGTAGAAGGATAAGTATCACCTGTCATGGAAAGCCTTTAATCATCTAAGTTCCATTGATAATGAGGTTCCTACATCTGAGGCACAGGGAATAATAAATGCTTTAAGCACCTACCCCAGTTTAAGCTCCCTGTATTTCAAGTATATGCTTATTTACTCTCTCCCAGGAATAAGCTATGTTCCACTAAGTAGCTATTTCATACTGGGTATCACTAACAGAATTTTAAGGTGGGTTAATAACCAAAAGAGCTAACTTTTATTGACTTCTTACTATATCCCAGGTATTGTTTTAAATACTTTATTTGGATGTCTCATTTAATCCTCATAACTACCCTCTACGTAGATACTATTTTTACTGCATTCCCCAGCCCAGAGAAATGAGGCTTAGAAATACTAAGGGTTTGTCCAGAATCATATTATTATTAAAAGAGCCAGGACTTCAACTCAGACAGTCTGATTCATGAGCCTATACTTTTATACACTGGTCCTTAAAATTATACTTGTTAAAAGTAGACTAGCTTAAATGAATATTTATGTCTAATCTATCCAGTGTAGAGAGGAATGAAAAGAGTGACAGTAAGCATGAGACACTGTGGACTCCGAAAAACAATCTGAGGGTTTTGGAGGGGTGGGGGTGTGGGTGAGCCTGGTGGTGGGTATTATGAAGGGCACGTATTGCATGTAGCACTGGGTGTGGTGCATAAACAATGAATTCTGAAACACTGAAAAGTAATTAAAAAAATAAAAAATTTTTAAAAAGTGACAGTAAGAAATACTCCTTTCAGATGCTAATCAAAGGGAGATGATTATACATAAATACTGTATTTTATATATATATATATATATATATATATATATATATATATATATATATATATTAGGGTTAGGGTTTGTTTTTTAGTTTTGCTGTTGTTGTTTTTTGTTTTGTTTTATAACAGTGCTCTTCTGGTTTCATCAACATGTTGAAGAAACTCAGTGATGCTGATTCTATGTGACCTCACATTCCCTGACCCATCAAGCCAGGAGGTAACACGTATCAGTCTGCCTGTGGTGTTTAACTCAGAGAGTTAGGGTTTCTCCATGAGCAACTTCAACATATCACTTTTTATTTTCCCTCAAATTACTTTAACGGATAAAAATTATAATAATGTGTCTATTACAGGGTGTCTGGGTGGCTCAGTCCATTAAGTATCTGACTCTTGATTTCCACTCAGGTCATGATCTCAAGGTCATGATTGAGTCCCACCTTGGGCTCCACAGTCTCCCTCTCTTTCTCTCCCAATAAATAAATAAACAAACAAATAAGTAAAATATTTTTTAAAAATAATGTATCTTTTTTTATGAAGATGTGTGCAAATTAAAATTTTGGCTTAATGTCAACTGACTTAGTTTGTATAGCTGCCATTACTGGCATATATAAACCTAGTAGAGCAAAGAACAAAATGAAAGTGGTCACTAACAAACTTGGCATAATGTAGTCCATCATACTTTAATTGGACTAGTTGGTCAAAAAGATGATAAAACACCATGTTCCCTTTCTTGAAAAGCAGAAATATATGAGGTATTTGTAGAGAACTCCTATCACAGCCTAAATAATCAAGTTCTACTATAAATGAATCAATAATACTTTAAAATACATTTATATTCCATTTTGAATTTTATGTGAAATATATTTTTCATGTATGTGTGCATATTTATAATTTATAGATTATATATACTATAGATTATCTATGGATTATACATATGCCCACATACATTCACACATACAAACACATAGACATATATCTGCCCCACCCCCCCAACCCTTATCTGCAGGTTTCACTTTCTGCTGTTTCAGTGACCTAGTGTTAACCATGGTATGGAAGCAGATGATCCTTAGGAGGTCAATAGTAGCCTAATGTTAAGTCACAATGCCTATATCATTCACCTCATATTTCACCACAGACATTTTACTGTCTCAATTCATCACAAGAAAAAAGGGTTCAAAATAAAAAGATATCTTGAGAGACCACATTGACATAACTTATTATAGTATGTTGCTATAATTTTTCTATTTTATTATTGTTAATCTCCTTCTGTGCCTAATGTAGAAATTAAACATTATCATAGGTATTTATGTATAGCGAGACAAAGGACATATAGGGTTCGGTACTATCCTCAGTTTCAGACATCCACTGGGAGTCTTGGATAAGGAGGGGCATTTTTATCATGACAGGAACATATTAAAATACTTTATTTTCTACAGGGAGATGAAATTTCTGAGCCGGATATGTCCTGCCCCTATGGTCCAATGGAATCTACTGAAGCTCGATATAAAATATAAATTCTTCAAAATCTGCTTTTCTCTATCCTACATTAAAGCCTAAAAAGCAAGACATTCTCACGGTTTTGTTATAGATCAATTGAAGTTTCTGCCACTGTTCTGCTCTTTATCTCTTTGGCTATCTAAGTCATTGAACCTTTCTAAGCATCAGCCCTTTCTTCCATGTAATGGGAATTGTAACACCTCCAGATAGCTGAAAAATTAAATGAGGTCATTCATATAGAGGAGCTTAAATATTAAGCTGGCCCAGGTTGGGCGCTCAGTTCAAAGAAAGATTGGGTAGATGCTGGACAACTCAAGGAATAGAGTATATGGAAAATAATCAGTAATGATTTCTCATAATAGCCAGCACTAATACAGTAATATTAAAAGTCAAGGAAATGATTGGAGAGGATTCTCTGTGGTGACCATTCCTAATAAATTTATCAAAAAAGTTTAAACTAACTCTGGCAGGGTTCCTGGGTGGCTCAGTCAGTTAAGCAGCTGCCTTCAGCTCAGGTCATGATCCCAGGGTCCTGGCATAGAGCCCCATGTTGGGCTCCTTGCTCAGTAGGGAGCCTGCTTCTCCCTCGCTCACTCCCCCTGCTTGTTCTCTCTCTCTCTCTCTCTCTCTCTCTCTCTGTCAGATAAATAAATAGAAATCTTAAAAAAATAACTAACTCTTCCATAAAAATGCAAAAAATCTATACTAAGAGCTACTTATGAGTGTCACCTGCCTAGTGAGGACTTTGAAAGGATTAATGAGCTTTAGATTCATGGCACTTTGGAACTTCTAGAAGAATATACTAAATACACACACATACACTCATGCATTAGTGCACAGACTTTGGGATATAAAACCGAACCTGGGCACAGCATATCATGACTGAGTGGGACAGAAGCAAACAGCCTAACAGTCTTCATTATGAAAGGCATTGTACATACACTTTCAGACTAAGATTCCACACATGGTCTCATAACTATAAATTGTTCCCAAAAGATCAACTGAGGCCTCAGAGCAGGGGAGTTACAATGCAACCATTATGTCACTTGGCACAACTACAGTAGGTCCACCTATAATGGAACAGGAGAGAAAAGAGAAGGAGGCAGCAAGGTCACCACCCAGAATTGTTGAGAATAATGATGGGTACCTTATCATTTACATACATGTGCATCTCTAATGCTACTGAAATCGTAGGCCTCCCTAGCAAAAATTTTCAATTTTAAAGATGGCAGTTTCCATGCATATGTGATACTTGCAGCCTGAAAGATATCAAGAAGTTTATTTAATGAGAAAAGAAATCTAAGTGTGAAATCATAGCCCTACTAAGTAGGTCCTCAGGCTTGGAATTAGTAGAAGGAAGAGAAGTGCTATACTATTCATGTATATAGTAATTTACATTATCATCAGACTTTTACTCATTTGAGTGTATGTGACTCTCAACAAAACAGTCTGGAGAGATCTTATTCTTTTTTAAAAAGAAAAAAATTTCAATGTTGGATTATAAGCAAATTTCCAGTCACATATACAACAAATAAGATGAGCTAGAATTTACTTATTCTCTTTGATTTTCATTTTGTCTAGTGGCCTTCAAATAAATCATAGTCATAGCCCCAGTTAGATATGTAAGTATCACAATAAATATAGTTATATTAATATATATTTTATATAATAAATATTTTACATTTATATAATATAGAGGGGGAGTTTGAGGGGTTGCGTTATTAGGGAATGGATGTCTCCATAGAGTAGAATGGTTGAGATGCTAGAGTACTCAAACACTTAGCAACTACCAGCTCTGCATTATCCTAGTATTTACTGCATTATCCTAGAGTTTTTTGCCTATCACTCTCTAAATTATAATCTCAATAAGCCTCATTATACTTATAAGCAACCAGGGATTGGCAAAGGTGGTAAAAATTATTTGAGTCAATTCTTAGGTTGCGTTACTAATTAGTAAAAGATATTTTCCTGTAACTCTTTGCAGGATCTTTTAAGAGAAGAACTAGATAAAGAAGTTTAATGCAGGAATGATATTTTACAGTTTTAACAATGTAATGTCCAACTCCTTTGCTTCTTCATCTAATGACAACTATATACTTATTTTTAAAGCTTCCCTTTAAAGTCAGAAACTTTGAGTTATATAAAGCAGAGACAAAGTTATTCAACTGATTTGCTAAGCTTCAAGTTCAAATTGCAGGATTAATTATAGTAGTTAAAAATGTGAACACTCTAACAGGTTATGTAGGAAGTTAGGGCCAAGCCTTGAGTACCTGAAAGGAAGGATTTTTTTTTTTTTTTTTTTGCTTCATTTATTTGATTAACCTAGTGTTGAGAACCACCATAAATCACAGCCCATGTAATGAAGGCTGAATGGTAGGGGGAAATCCTGAGTATGTTCTCATGATATAAACACCAATACTAAATGCTTTATCACAATTTGCCTTAATGCAATCTACATCTGCATACAAGATAATTCATAGTGGGTAGATTATTATTTTTTTAATGTTCTTATTAAAAATACACAGATAAGCACAACTTACTATGTGTACCTCTCTGGGAAGGTTTCTGACAATTCAATTATATTTTCAAACTGTGGTTTTGATTTGTATTTCCCTGATGATGAATGATGTTCTGATTTTTTATGTGTCTGTTAAGATTTGTATGTCTTCCTTGGAGAAATGTCTGTTCATGTCTTGTGTCCATATCTTGAATGGATTTCTTTGAGTTTTGGGTGTTGAGTTTGATGAGTTCGTTATAGATTTTGGATGCTAGCCCTTTATCTGACATATTATTTGCAATTATCCTCTCCTATTCTGGAGATTGTCTTAGTTTTGTTCATGATTCCTTTGATGTACAAAAGCTTTATAACTGAAGAAGTCCTAATAGTTCATTTTTGCTTTTGTTTCCCTTGCCTCTGGAGACATGTCTAGCAAGAAGTTGTTGCAGCAAACCACAATGATATGCTACATCTCACCTGTCGGAATAGCTAAAAATAACAACTCAGGTAAGAACAGATGTTGGCAAGGATGTGAAGAGAGTGGAACCCTCTTACACTGCTGGTGGGAATGCAAACTGGTGCAGCTACTCTGGAAAACAGTATGGAGGTTCCTCAAAAAGTTAAAAATAGAATTACTCTATGACCTAGCAATTATTGCTCTACTAGGTATTTATCCAAAGGATACAAAAATGGTGAATTGAAGAGGCACATAAACCCTAATATTTATAACAGCAGTGTCCACAATAGCCAAACTATGAAACAAGCCCAGACGTTCGTTGACAGATGAATGGATAAAGAAAACATGGTATATTATATGCAATGGAATATTACTCAGCCATCAAAAAGAATGGAATATTGCCATCAAAAAGAATGGAATATTGCCATTTGCAATATTGTGGATGGAATTTATTATACTAAACAAAATAAATCAGTCAGAAAGCCAATTATCATACAATATCATTCATATGTGGAATTTAAGAAACCAAACAGATGAAAATAAGGAAGGGGAAGGAAAAATAAGATAAAAAGAGAGAGGGAGACAAATAATAAGAGACTTAATTATAGGAAACAAACTGCAAGTTGTTGGAGGGGAGATGGATGGGGAGATAAGATAAGGAATGATGGGCATTAAGGAGGTCACTTTATGTAATGATGACAGGATGATGCATGCAACTGATGAGTCATTAAGTTCTAACCTGAAATTAATAATACACTATGTTAACTAACTCGGATTTTTAAATAAACAAACAACAAAATCACATTTTCAAACATTATAAAAGCCATGAGGCTGAATAATTATCACATATAACAATAACATTCTTGGTTTTCATGGTCTTTTGCTTCCTGTAGGACAGTCCGGAGTGCTTTTTATACTTTTTAAATGGTCTTATACTTTTCCCATCAAAGATTTTCCTTATTTTTTGATCAAGCTAATTTGCACATTTAGCTTAAATTAATATAGCTCTGATTCCATCATGCAGAATTTTCTGGAAAACCTCAAGCCTCCTAGGAACAGCTAAAATCATTGGCTTTCTACTCTTAACCATTTTGCTTCCAGCAAAAACCCACCTTCAAACCCCAGGGCTAGCCTCCCATAATCTAAATTTCTTTCCTTCTTCCGTAAAGGGGAAGCTAAATATTTGTGTTCTTCCCTAGATTAAGGCAGGCAGTAGAAAGGAACAGGGGATTGTTGTTACTGGGTTATATGATCTACCTGGGACTGGTCGTAACTCATAGAATGTCAAACCCAGCCCTCAACACACACACACACACACACACACACACACACACACAATTTCCCTTCTTCAGGCTTCCACCCTTTTCTGTCTTTGCGGAGATGCTGGAATGTCCTGCCACAAAGCATTCGTTGATAGGTTCTCCAAAAACAAGGAATACTCTAATGGGACACATTGAACAATACTAAAAATGTAACTCTTTCGCCACCTACTCCCAGATATTATAGAATGACCCCTTCAACTTTTGACCTGATCTTCAGCTCCACATACTCTGACCTAGCAGTCAGAAACTAGGAATTTGTTTGGAGACTATTCATGGTAAATTTGTGTAGCACGAAGCCATGCAGCTAGATCTCTCAAAATATGGGTAAACATTTGCAGAACCTCCTTAATACAGAAACTCCATTATCTCCCATTCTCTGACAGATCAGTAACCCTGCTTCTTGTCTCTTTCCTCTAGACTAATCAGAGCTGCACTGCTTCAACTCCATGGCCTTCTCTTGTGCTAAACAGACCAGTGGACCTTGGCTTGACTGTATATGAAGTCCCCTCAACTTCTGCACCTGGAAATGGGCAGCCTTTTCCAAGTCTACTAGAGCCCAGGATTCTAGCACCCTCCCTCTGAGAGCTCTCAAAGGGATTGACAGTCATGTTTTCACCCCCAGCTCTGTTCTGTCCCTTTTAGTCTTCTCTAGCCGCAGTGGGCAGTGCATGCACACAAGTCTATCTAGGAGGTTGCAGGGCGAGGCATGAGTCCTGCCTTGCCAATCCTAGCGAGGAAAGCCACTTGGGTTTGGAGCCTGAATTGGTGGGAGGTGTTGAGGACAGGAGGAGCCAGCTCCCAGGCACTCTGGGCATAAAGAGCCAATAGTCCTGAACCACTGATGAATATGTTCAGCCCGACTAGGGATATATTCTGCTGGACCCAACTTTTCCCCTCACCGGAGCCAAGAGAGGATTTTGAACTGGAATTAGTGGCACTAGGCTCTCTGGAACTCGGGACCCCAATTCCATCCAAGCTGGGAGGAGGTGATGCCAGACAGGTGTCAGTTGCTCACCTGGGCTGCACTGGGCTGGTTTCTGGGGAGAGTTTTGAGACCAAACCATTGCCACACAGGGTTAGAGTCGAACCGAGGTCATGATGGAGCTTCTGCTGGTTACTCTAGCAGAGGAACTGGGTGGAGGCCTGGTGATGCACAGCTCCCAGCTGCCAGTGCACAGAGCAGCTCAGGAGCCAGATATACCGCAAGGAGCTCTGTGCCACCAGTGACCCCTCCCTTGGCATCCTGGGCCCTGAAGCTACTAGTCCCTCCTCTGAGCTTGTGCACCCTTTTCATGGAGACCATCTACCTTGGACTCTGGGAGTTAACAAAGGTCTACTCTATCATGTTAGTCTCAGTTACTGGACTCCTTTACCTGATTCAGAACTCAAGGGTTGCATTTCTGGATTAGAGAAAACTCTGGAAAGGTAGCAGCAAAATTTAATGTTGAATCATTGTCTCTGCACACGTGCGCATTCAATCGTCATCCTCAAAAGATCCAAGGCAAGGCTGATTGTCTCTTTATTGATGGGATTATGTCTAGTTTGTAAAGAATTAGATTTGAAACCAGAATGATTTTTAATACCAAATTAAATACTTTACACTATTCTTTGTAACCAACTCAAAATAACCACATATATTGAACACTGGTTATGATATGGCAACTCTATAAGCACTTTGGATGATAATTTATTTGTGCAACCAATTCTGGAAACTAATAAGAAAGCTATGGTAGTTTACACTAAAGGAGAATCAAAAAAGTTTTCCATTTTAATTCTTCTACTTTAAAAAGTGTTCAGAAATATAATATAGTTTCTCTACATGTAATGCTACTGTATTGATTCAGGTAAATGTCACTCTTATTTCCCCTCTCATTTCTAAGTCTTTTCTTCCTTGATGCATAGTTGGCTTCAGTACACACTGTATGTCTCACAGTTAGAACCATGATTTTTATTATTTCTTTAACTTCCTTGAATACCATTTGAGACGGTGTCCTCTACTTCAGATTGTTTTTATAAATAAAAGAGAAAAAACTAGATAGAGCAATTGTGTTGATTTGTCTACAACCTTACCCAGGAAATGATGGGATTTTTTTCTTAATATATTGTCAAGCATCAACAAATTTTGGCACAGGCCTGAAATCAATAATTGTATCTCTGCTTACACACCAACTTAAATTGGCTTAAGAAAAGGATTAAGTTCCTTATCTGCTGATATTGGGCTATGATGCTGTAACCATTTTATATGGAAGTTGTAGAAGGTAAGTCAACTTTATGAACTTGGCAATAAAAATAATATTTCTCTGTGTAATGAATGTAGCTTCTATCACAATAGGACTAAAAAAAGTCTGTGTTTTCTTTTTCTAATTTAAAAATTCCCGCCAATGGGACACCTGGGTGGCTCAGTTGGTTAAACAGCTGCCTTCGGCTCAGGTCATGATCCCAGAGTCCTGGGATCGAGTCCCACATCGGGCTCCTTGCTCGGCAGGGAGCCTGCTTCTCCCTCTGCCCCTGCCTGCCACTCTGTCTGCCTGTGCTCACTCGCTCTCTTTCCCTCTCTGACAAATAAATAAATTAAAAAAAAAAAATTCCTGCCAATGCTCTAAAAGATAGTGAGAAGGTACCACCTACCAGCTACAGGGGAAACACACACATGCACACACACATGCACACAAATATTTACCCAACATTATAGAATTAGAGAGAAATGAAGAAGGGAATGTTATTTCAGCCCTCAACCCAATCAATTGAATTTCTTTCTCTACATTTTTTTCAGCTGTAATACTCCACTTGTATGATCATTTTATGTTTTTAGAGTAACTTCTACAATCAATGAGGAAGTGGAACATGATATAATAGCATTATCTTCTTCCACTTTCAGGTACAAAGACAGGTTACGGCAGATTATCTATCTCACCAAAGCAAGTAGGTAATGTAGATAAAATAAAATCTAATTTTAAAAGATATCAGAGAGCTACACACACAAAGAAAACTAGATGAACTACAACTTCAGTGAGTGGAGAAGCCCTTCATAGTTGTGCTGAGAATATGGTCCACTTTCTTTTTTAAGTACATTTTCAGAGTCCTGGCATTGACTAAGAAATTGTATCAAAAGGAGAAAACAGTTACAAGGGATTAAAAAAAGGAGTCTGTGATATCTGTTAGAGAAATCAACAAAAATTGTAACAATACTGCTAGTGAAGCACAGAAGTGTTTTCCCACAGGATTTTTACTGAGTTACCAAGTGGCAGAACACTCTAAAAAGCTGACTTAAAATGCAGATAGAAATCTCCTGCAGCTAGAGTGGTTAGAACACAGATCTGTGAGAAATTGAACAAACACCCAAGAAGTCTTATATTTGAGACCTTAGAAATCAGAGATGTACGATGTCCAATGAAAGCTGTATTCCAGCTCTGACCCTTAACAAATACTGCTTGGATTGAAATGATGATGAGCTTCTCACCAGATTTTCATATAAGAAAAAAGTTGAAATTGGTCCTGAGAGAAAATAAAATTATTAAAGAATCTACTTTTTAAACACAGACTTGTGCATAAAATTTACAACATGTAAAGAGTCAGGAGACAGGTTCAATCATACTAAAAAAAAAAAAGTCTCAGGGCACCTGGTAACTCAGTCATTAGGCGTCTGCCTTTAGGTCAGGTTATGATCCCAGGGTCCTGGAATCAAGACCTGCACTGGGATCCCTGCTCTGTGGGAAATCTGCTTCTCCCTTTCCCACTCCCCCTGCTTGTGTTCCTCTCTCACTGTGTCTCTTTCTGTCAAATAAATGGATAAAAATCTTTAAAAAAAAAAAAAAAAGTTTCACAAACCATAGAGATAATAGATTTGGCAGACAAGATTACTCATGTTTTTACATAAACTGTAAGTATTATTAAATAATATTCATGGTAAATGCGAAGGGAGATTACAGAAGTGAAGTAAACATTGCTAAGACAGTCATTCAAAATAGAACCTGGAGGACACTGAGGAAAGGAGGAATATGCATGTCTCCTGTTTCAATCTTTGCAAAAGCATGAACTCTTGACTTTTGTCAATTGCATCTCAACTACCTCCTGAAACACATCTTTGTATTTTGGACGGAAACAGAGATAATATAACACTTGTTAGCTAAATAGCCAATTGTGTGTTAGATAATTTAGCTGAGTCAGCACGCATCATAACTTTCAAACACGTCATGGAAACTTAGTTTTGCTTTATTTTTTTTTTAAGAATTTATTTACTTATTTGAGTGAGAGTGAGAGAAAGATCAGGAGCAGGGAGGAAGGGCAGAGAGAGAAACAGACCCCCACTAAGCAGGGAGTCTGATGTGGGACTCAATCCACATCAGGACCCTGTGTGATCATGATCTGAAGCAAAGGCACAAGCTTAACTCACTGAGCCACTGGGCGCCCATGGTTTTGGCTCTATAAGCCTGCACTCCCTGCTTGCAATTCTCAGCACACTTTCATTTTGGTCAACTCTGTCTCTCTCAGATTGCAGTCCCTAATATTCCAAATAAACACTTTTGATTGCTTTACAGGATGTTCTGGGTCAACATTAAGAAAATAGAGGAAATATAGAAAAAATCAGTTTAAAAATAAAGATCTTTGTGAGAGATATAAATTCCAAAAAGGGAATAAAATAGACATACTAAAATTTAAAATAAAAGGTCTGGAATTAATAACTCATTGGAGGGGTATGAGAACAGATAGGAAGATGAACAAACTTCAGGAAGGATCAGGAGAAAAATATTTTAAAAACCAAGAATAAATTTGAAAACAAAACAATGTAATAAATATGTAGATTCCATCAAAGATCAAAGAATATGTTAAACTATAGTTCTGGAAGGAAATTCAATAAAAAGACAAAGAACTATTTGCCACAATTGTAGCTGGCAATTTTATAAAAATTAAGACATTCATTCACAGATTGAAAATCTGTATGTGAAGAATACAAGGAATGAGAAATCCTGCCCCCATCTTTTAGGGTAGAGTATTTGCAGAAGTTATAGGGAATTTGACTACTTGAGAGCTTCATCTTTTTGTTTCCTTATTTAATTATTCATATTAGTAGGACTCTTAGATCTATAGTTTTGTAGTTTAGGTTATAAACCAAAACTACTTTATTTTGTTGCTTCAATTTTTCCAGCTATGAACAATAATCCTATTCTGTTAACATACTCCCATCAATGTTAGTTTTGTTTGTTTGTTTTTTAACACTTTTGGCACTCCAATGTACTTTGACTTATCTACTTCATTTTTTGCCACAGTTCTAGAATGAGCTATTTTTGTGAGAATCCCTGTTTTTTTTTTTTAATTGGAGAACAGTGTTAGAAATCAAGATCTACATGTTCAGTGTCTCTCCTTGTTATTCGGGGCTTTGGCTAGTTATTTTTAGATTGTATGTTAGTCTATTTTTAGACTATTTCAGCTAGCAAAAGAGCAATACAAGGATTTACATTTGTTTATACTTACCCATGTATACATACATATATATACACACACATATACACACATGTATATATATATACATACACACATATGTATATATATATGTTTATACTTACCCATATATATGTATATATATAAAACCATCTGTATTTAAACTAAATGTGGTTCATATTAATTTTGTCAACACTAACCTATAATCACAACTATTATTCTAACTTCCTTCCTTATTCATCTGTAGTTTATATCCCAAAAGTGAGGAACCTGGCTCCCATTATCTGTCATCCACTTACATAGTATTCAGTTCTGGTCTATATGTATAACAGAATTGTGAGCCCAACTTCCATGAGACAGTCTTATCTAGTACAGTATTTATGTGTGATTTCTTTTTCCTTTAGTATGATAGCATCCATTCATTTACAACAATGGCATATATGTTTGTGTGTATATGTATGTATATATGTAGTCCTTTCCAACATTTTTATAAATAGGTATATACACATACTTATAGATACATTTCTACTTATATGCATATATATGCTATATATATGTAATGGTATCTTTAGGTATTTTTATGCATTTTGTAAATGTTAATTAAAATGTTCTTCACTGTAAATCCTCTCAGTTTAGAAGTCAAGATTCATGTTTATTATAAACTTGACAGCAGAAACCTAGCCCAGACCGTAGAAATAACAGCCTCAACCATAGCATTTTGTCACAGTAACAAGGTAATATAAAAGGACTTGGGTCCAAGTTAAAGGTTTTTCAGGGACCTTCCTGAGCTCAGTTACAGTTAAAGGAGACAAATGGGGAATTCACTATAAGCTAAGTACTTCAAAGCATTACGATATAAGTGAATAAGAGTAATCCCTGCCTGGAAGACATGGACAGATATTTTTCAAAGACCACTTAAAGATGGCTAACAGACACATGAGAAGACATGTGTCTTTTGAGTGACCAGCACTCATCATCAGGAAAATACAAATCAAAACCAATGATGAGACACCACCTCACACCTGTTAGAATGATCAGAATTAACAACAGAAGAACAACAGATGTTGGGAAGGATGTGGGAAAAGGGGAACCCTCTTACACCGCTGGTGGGAAAGTAAACTGGTATAGCCGCTCTGGGAAACGGTATGGAGGTTCCTGGAAAAGTTAAAAATAGAACTACCTTGCGGCCCTGCAGTTATTCCACCATTTGGTATTTATCCAAAGGATACAAAAATACAGATTTAAAGGGAAACTTGCACCCTGATAATTCTAGCAACATTATCAGCAACAGCCAAACTATGAAAAGAGCCCGAATGTCCATTAACTGATGAATGCATAAAGTTGTGGTATCTATAAATGATGGAATATTACTCAACCATCAAAAAGTTAAATCTTGTCATTTGCAATGTGGTGCATGGAGCTAGAGTGTATGATGCTAAGCGAAATAACTCAGAGAAAACAAATACCATATGCTGTGACTCATGGGTGGAATTTAAGAAACAAAGCAGATGAATATATGGGAAGGAAAAAAAAAGAGAAGGAAACAAACCATAAGAGATTCTCTCTCTTTTTTTTTTAAAGATTTTATTTATTTGAGAGAGAGAGAGAGAGAGAGAGAGTGCACAAATAGGGGGAGTGGCCCAACTCTGAGCCCAACTCAGAATTGGAAGCCCAACACAGCTCTGTCCCAAGACCCTGGGATCATGACCTGAGACAAAAGCAGCCTCTTAACTGACTGAGCCACACAGGTGTCCCCATAAAAGACTCTTAATGATAGAGAACAAAATGAGGGTTGATGGAGGGGAGTGCATGGGGGTATGGGCTAAAGGGGTGATGGATATTAAGGAGGGCACTTGTTGTAATGAGCAATAGATGTTATATACAAGTGACGGGTTAATAAGTTCTACACCTGAAACCAATTTTGCCATATGTGTTAATGGACAAGAATTGAAATCAAAACTTGGGGAAAAGAAAGAATAATCCTTACCTTTATGGTACCTACCATCAACTGGAATGGGAGGTTGCCATAGAAGTCAAAATATGACAAGTTTCAAAAGAAATAAAAGAATTAAAGGATTCATAGAAGAATCAAAGTCACAGTCATTTGAGAAATAGTAATTAAGAAAAGCCCCATGGGAGGCAAGTATTATTAGAAAAATAAACATCAAACAGTTTCAATTCTAAGAAATGAGGGCAGAAAGCTAATGAGTTGTATCTGTATTCAACAACATGGTATATCTGGCCAACAATTAGACCACTTCAATTTAATTTGGTGTATGTGAAATATGAGTAAGACGTTCAGAGACTTACTAGAATGCTGTGGGTATTTACAAAGTATGTATAAATAAATGGTTAGTCAAAATATTAGCTTTGTAATCCAGGCAATGATGACTAATATGCAAGCATATAAGATTATTAGATAATAGATTATAAAGATGCCTTCTATATGATATGATCTTACAGCACACACTATGAGTTTAGTACTCTAATGATTTAACAGTATTATTAAAAACCATAGGGTGCCTGGGTGGCTCAGTAGGTTAAGCCTCTGCCTTCAGCTCAGGTCATGATCTCAGGGTCCTGGGATCGAGTTCCGCATCGGTCTCTCTGCTCAGTGGAGAGCCTGCATCCCTCTCTCTCTCTGCCTACCTCTCTGACTACTTGTGATTTCTCTCTCTGTGTTTCAGATAAATAAATAAAATCTTTTAAAAAAAACCCTAGAGAGGAAGCAAACTGGCTTTTCTTACTTTGCATAAATGATGCTGTTGACCTAGAATCAATACATAGCTTGTTTGGGTATTTTTACAAGTGTAAGTAGCCCTACCAGAGTACCTGGAGTCAAGATCATAACTGGGATTAAAAAGATGGTGAAATTGGTGTATCCAGGTGTGAAAAGAACTGACGATCAAGGTGTCCTCTAATTGGGGGCGCCTGGGTGGCTCAGTCACTTGAGCATCTGCCTTCAGCTCAGTTCATGATCCCAGGGTCCTGGAATCGAGCCTGCATCGGGATCCCTGCTAGGCAGAGTGCCTGCTTCTCCCTTCCCTCTGCCTGCTGTTCTGCCTACTTGTGCTCTCTCTCTCTGTCAAATAAATAAATAAAATCTTAAAAAAAAAAAGGTGTTCTCTAATTGAACTAATCATAAAGCTAAACAAACTCAAAAGCCATATGATCTATGGAAATTACTTCCTCTATCATTTGGTCACCATTATTTGTCTAACAAAGGTAATACCTTTGAGGGCTTGAGTGCTAATACATGAGATTGAGTTGCAGAGCATTTGTGTGGAGGTGATTTTCAGTGGACTTTAGGAATAGATGTGTCAGGGCGCCTGGGTGGCTCAGTGGGTTAAAGCCTCTGCCTTTGGCTCAGGTCATGATCCCAGGGTCCTGGGATCGAGCCCCACATCGGGCTCTCTGCTCAGCAGGGAGCCTGCTTCCTCCTCTCTCTCTGCCTGCTTGTGATCTCTGCCTGTCAAATAAAAAATAAAATCTTAAAAAAAAAAAAAAAAGAATAGATGTGTCAAGAAGGAGGGGTCCATTATGGCAATGTAGGAAGACCCTGAACTCACCTTTTCCACAGACACACCAAACCTACATGTAGAGTGATTCTTCCTGAAGAATAGAAAACTGACTAAACAACTTCCGTACAGCATAGAGGAACCACACAGGGAATGGCAGGAGGGACAGAGACATAGTAACAATGGGAACAGTCCCAGTACTACAAACTACAATGGAAAGGGATAATACTGAGAGACTGAGAGCAGATTTGGCGCCCCTGGGGCACAGGGAAAAAAAAAGTCATGCTTTAAAAGGGCAACTAGAATATACAGGAAATAATTCTCTGAGTAAAAGGGACTACAAGCACCACTGTTTACCTTGATAGCACAGAAACAAGGTCCAGGCACCCTAGCCAGCCTGCCACCTCAGGAAGCCAGAGCCCTTAGTCTTTCCCTCAGCTTCCCACTTATGTCCACCTTAGGTCCAGCTGTCCCACTGAGGTGGCCCCCATATGGCACATACTGGGACCCATGAATAGCACCTACTATAGCCCCGGCCATTTTACTGAAGCTATTGAGGGTACAAAAACTCCCTGAGACACACCAGACCTGTACTTGCTTCAGCTCCAACTGTCCTGCTAGCCTTCCTTCCATGTGGAGCATCATAAGACTAACCACCCAACCTATGCCCACTTCAGCTCTAGCAATCCCACCAAGGTATTCCCTATATGGAAGACCCTGGCAATTTGTTGTCCTGTGTCTGCTTAAGCTCCAATCATTCCACCAGAGCATTCTCTATGAAGAGCACCCTAGGACTCCCAGCCCATGCTTGCTACATCTCTGGCCAGCCATCCCAAACAGCCAGACACATGCTGTTTACCCAGAAGCCAAGTCTATTAATTTCCTTCAAGAATAGGGGAGGTAGCTGTTTTGCCTATTCCATAAGTCACACAAGGTGAGGATACAGTGAAATATGGTCTTAACAGAAGAACAAGACACAATTTCAGGAAAAAAACAAAACAAACAAAAAAACTAAATAAGACAGAGATAAACAACCTGCCTGATAAAGAGTTTAAAATAATAGTTATAAATAGACTCAACAGACCTGAGAGAACTTCAGGGAAATTATAAAAAAGAACCAGTGATAATTGAAGAATATCATCACTAAAATGAAAGAATCAGCAGAGGAAAAGAATAACAGATTAGACGATTCAGATTCATTCATCTTTAAGACAAGATAACAGAAAACCCGAAGCTGAACAGACAACAGAAAAAAAGGGAAAAAATGGAGATAGATCAAGGGATCTCTGGGACATCATCAAGCATAATAACATCTGAACTTTGGGGTCTCAGAAGGAGAAAAGTGAGAAAGAGGGCAGAAAGTTCCTGAACCTGAAGAAGGAAACAGACATCCATATCCAGAAAGTACAGAGAGCCCCAAACAAGATAAGCCCCAAGTGGTCCACATTTAAGACACACAATAAATAAAAATGACAAAAAAATAGTGACAGAGAAAATTTTAAAAGGAGCAAAATAAAAGCACCTCTTTGTGTACAAGGAAAACCTCATAAGACCAATAGCTAATTTTTCAGCAGAAATGGTGCTGGCCAGAAAGGAGTGGCATGATAAAACCTGAGTGCTGAAAGGTAAAAACAACAGCAAAAGACAACCAAGAATGCAGTACCCAGAAAGATCATTATTTATAAGTGAGGGAGAGATAAAGAGCTCCCCACACAAAAGTTAAAGGAGTTTATCACAAAATAAGCCAGCCTTAAAAGAACGATTAAAGGATATTTAAGTTGGAAAAGAAAAGGTCATAATTGGAAGTATAAAAGGGGGTAAAATCGCAAGTAAAAGGTGACATACAGTAAAGATAGTGGTAGATCAGTACAATCACCTACAAAGTTTGTTGAAGATTAAAAGACAAAAGTAGTAAATTTACATCTAAAATAATAAGGAACTCATGAAACAAAATGATTTAAAATATGACATCATATACATATAGTGGGGGAGTGAGTAAAGATATAATACTTTTACAATGTGTTCCAACTTAAGAAACCATTAACTAAACACAGACTGCTTCATACCTAGGATGTTATAGAAAAGCCTCATAGTAACGACAAACCAAAAACCTCTAATGGATAGAAGAATAATGAGAGAGAGAGAGAGAAAGAAAGGAATTCAAACATGACACTAAAAAGAGTCATCCATCACAAGAGAAGAGAGCAAGAGAAGGAATAGAGAAGACCTAAAACAAAACAAAACAACATCATAGCAATAAGGAGATATCTATCAATAATTATTTTAAATTTAAATGATATAAACATTCCAATCAAAAGACCTTGGGTGACTGAATGGATTAAAAAAAACAAGAGCCATCTATGTGCTGCCCATCACAGACTCACTTCAGGCCTAATGACACACACAGACTTAAAGTACAAGGATGGGGAAGGATATTATATGCAACTGGGATTTAAAAAAAAGGGGGGGGGCACCTGGGTGGCTCAGTGGGTTGGGCCGCTGCCTTCGGCTCAGGTCATGGTCTCGGGGTCCTGGGATCGAGCCCATATTGCATCGGCTTTGTGCTCAGCGGGGAGCCTGCTTCCTCCTCTCTCTGCCTGCCTCTCTGCCTGCTTGTGATCTCTCTCTCTCTGTGTCGGGTAAATAAATAAAATCTTAAAAAAAAAGGAAAAAAAAAAAGCTGGGTTACCATTACTTACATCAGACCTAATACTTTAAAACAAAGACTGGACTAAGAGAAAAAGATATGGTATTGCATAATGATAAAGAAATCAGTTCAAAGAGAAGATGTAATAGTTGAAAGATCTAGGCACCCCACACTAAAGAATCTAAATACATGAAAAAATATTAGCACACACAAAGGGAAAATAACAGTAGGGGACTTTCACATACCATTTATATCAATGGGAAGATCATCCAGACAAAAGGAAATAAGTGACTTTTAATGACACATGAGACCAGGTGGACTTAGCAGATATACACAAATACTCCATCTAAAAAACCTGGAGAAACCACATTCTTTTCAAGTGCACATGGATCATTCTCCAGGATAGATCTAATTTTACGTCACAAAACAAGCCTCAATAAATGTAAGCATCTTTTCTGACTACAACTGTATGAAGCTAGAAGAAAAAAAAATTAAAAGGAAAAAGAAAACTAGATAAAACACAAACACACTGAAGCAAAACAACATGCTACTGAACAATAAACAGGTCAAAGAACAAATCAAAGAGTAAATTAAAAAAAAAAAAAAACAACACCTGGAGACAAATGAAAATGGAAACCTTATGGCCCAAAATTTGGGGGATATAGTAAAAACATTTCCAATAGGGAAGTTTATAGAGAAACAGGCTTACCTCTAAAAACAAGAAAAATCATAACCTAATCTTACACTGAAAGAAACAAAGAAAGAACACACAAAGCCCAAAGTTAGTAGAGCAAAAGACATAATAAAGATCAGAGCAGAAATAAATAAAACAGAGATTAAAAAATCGATAGAAAAGATCAATGAAACCAGGAACTGGTTCTCTGAAAAGATAAAAACTGATAAACCTTTAGCCAGACTCAATAAGAAAGAAAGAAGAATCAAATAAAATCAGCAATAAAAGTAACAACCAACACCATAGAAATACAAAGGATAACAGAGTGCTATGAAAGATTACATGCCAACAAACTGGACAACCTAGAAGAAAGGCATAAAATCCTAGAAACACACTGCTTTTGGAACTTGAACAGGAATCAATAGAAAATCTGAGTAGACTGATTACTACTAATGAAATTGAATCAGTAACAAAACCCACCAACAAATGTAAGAGTTAATACCTATTCTTCTAAAACTATTCCAGAAAGTAGGAGAGGAAGAAAAACTTCCAAATTCATTCTAGGAGGCCAGCATTATTCTGATACCAAAATCTGGCAGACACACTACAAAAAAAGAAAACTACAGGTCAATATTCCCAATGAATACAAATGCAAAAAGTCTCAACAAAATATTAGTAAACCAAATTGAACAATACATTGAAAAGATCATTCACTATGATCAAATGGGCTTATTCCAAGGATGTAAGGACGGTTAAATATCCCTCTAATCACTCAACATTATATATAATATTAACAAAATGAAGGATAAACATGATCATCTCAACAGATATAGAAAAAGCATTTGATAAAATTCAACTTCAGTTCATGAAAAAAACAAACAAACAAACAAGGAAATTGGTTTAGAAGGAACATACCTCTACACAATAAGGACCACATATGACAAACCCCTTACCACCATCATAATGGTGAAAAACAAAGCTTTTTCCCTAAGATCAGGAACAAGACAAGCATGTTCACTCATCACTTTTATTCAACGTAGTGCTCAAAGTCCTAGCCAGAGCAATTAGACCACATTAAATAAATAATAAATTATTAATAAATAGAAGTAATTCATGTGATACTACACACACACACACACACACACCCCTTAAAGACTCCACCAAAAAACTATTAGTATAAGTGAATTCAGTAAAGGTTCAGGATACAAAACTGATACAAAGAAATTGTTTTCTATATACTAATAACAAAATAAAAGAAAAATTGAGAAAGCAATCCTATTTATAACTGTACTATAAGATATCTAGGAATAAACTTAACCAAGGAGGTGAAAGACATGCTCTGAAGACTGTAAGACACTCATGAAAGAAACTGAAGAAAACACAAACCAATACAAAGATATGTCATCCTGAGAGACAAAAAAAAAAAAAAAAAAAGGAAACCCCCCCTGACTGGAAATGTATTTTATCTGGGAATCAGGGAACGGATTTTAACCAGCTAGTTTCGCTTCTGTGCGAACGCTTGCTTTTTCGCGCGCGCGGGCCCCCTAAACCAATCAGCTAACTTCAAGTATGCCTTTTTCAAATGTTCAAAATGTCAACCAACCGGCTCCGCCCCACCCAGAACCTGTTTATACCAGTCTATAAAAACCCTGTACCTACCCAGCCCTGGACCTCTCCGCGTAACCGGCAACGAGTGCGCAGAGGTCCAGGTTCGAACCTGTCATAAACGGCCCCTGCCGATTGGCTTTGACTCACGTCTCTGGTGGTCTTTTAACGAGGGCGGATTTCTCCATGGCATTTCAATGCTTGTTAAACATTGTTAAGATGTCCATACTACCGAAAGCAATCTACAGATGAAGCAATCCTTGTCAAGATATCAACAGTATTTTTTCACAAAACTAGAATAATCCTAAAATTTAAACAGAACCACAAAGACCCCCCCCTTAACCAAAAAAATCTTGAAGAAGAACAAAGGCAGAGATTTCAGAATTCCAAATTTCAAGATACACTACAAAGCTATAATAATTAAAACATATGGTACTGGCACAGAAACAGACACACTGATTGATGAAACAGAATAGGGAGCTCAGAAATAAACCCACATTTTAAAAGTTAATCTACAATAAAGAAGGCAAAAATATACAATGGGGGAAAAGCAGTTTATTTAAAATTTATGTTGGGAAAACTGGATAACTATGTGCAAATGAATGAAACCAGACCACTTTCTTATACAATACATAAAGATTAACTCAAAATAAAGACCCAGATGTGAGATCTGAAACCATAAAACTCCTGAAAGAAAACTCAGACCGTAATCTCTCATACATTGGCCTTAGCAACATTTTTCTGGATGTGTCTTGCCAGACCAGGGAACCAAAATAAAAAATAAACTACTGGAACGATACCAAAATAAAAGGCTTTTGCACTGTGAAGGAAACCATCAACAAATTGAAAAGGCAAACTACGGAATAGGAGAAGATATTTGCAATTGGTTAATCTGATAAAGGGTTAATATCCAAAATACATAAAGAATTTATACAACTCAACACACACACACACACACACACACACACAATAATCCAGCTTAGAAAAGGACAGATGACCTGAATAGACATTTTCGAAAAATAACAAAAAAGTAGCAGAGGCACAATGGTTTAAAGAGAAAATGAACAAAACATAAAAAAAAAATTAACACACTTTAAGTAATCTACAAAAAAGACTCCTGACATGTTTCAATTTAAGCAATGCCTAGGACTACCCACTTGTTACTTCCCAGGGACTAAGACTTTATTGACATTGCTGGCCCTTCACTGAGACACCAAAACAGTAGGGAAGTTACTAAGAACCTTGTGAAATATACCTTAAAAATACTTTATTCATTTAGCAAGTAGGTTCTTAGAAATATCCTTTCGTGAGGTAGCTATAGTCTGTAAGGAACCGCAGGAATGTAGAAAAATAATACAGCCAAAAGCCAGAGCATGCTCAAATGGCTGTCAGAAAGTGTTACAACCTAAATTTATTTCTGCCTTCTAAAAGGTGTGTAGAAAACAACAGCTTTCAGAATAAAAATAAAAAATCTCCAGATAAAAGGCTGTTAAGGAAAGGTTGGATCGCACTGATGCGATTGCTTGAAAGCATCAATTTGAGAGCCTGTATCTATAATTTACTAAACTGTTAAGTAATGTACTATATGTCATCTGTCATATACATGATATTGTAAATATTTCATGGCTTAAAAATTTTACTGTGATTCTAAATATATGTGTTTGTATGCAGCTTAATAATGTTCCAAAGGAGAGAAAAACAAACAAAAAGTTCCCTTCACTCAGTAACTAATTCTATTCCTCATCAAGATTAAGCTCTCATGATACTATGATAGCCTGTCTTGGTCCCCTGACTTCCCAGTGCCATAAAAAATGGCATAAAGTTCTCAGCTCGTGGAACAAGTTAGCTTTGCATTTTTTTATTATTAAAAAAATACAATTCGTTATTTTAAGTAGATTAGTTGTGAAAACACTGGACTCAATCAAATAAAGAATCATATCCAGCAAATCACATTCTACATATCCAAACTAACTCAAGCAAGTTGTTATGGCCTTTTACTCCCTCATAGCCTTTTATGTTCCCAGCTGTGCATAATCCTTCAGAATGTCACCTGGGGTCTCCTGACCTTAAGACAATCCAGGTAAGATTGCAGCATGTGGCCTATCAAGAAGAGGGTCGAGGATTACACTGGAAAGGTTAGAGAAGGCCAGATGATTAATGCCCCTGAAAGCCAAAATAAAGACCTGCCTTTTATTCTGTAGTCCAAGGAGAACTTAGCCAGACATACTGTCACATGAAATCTTTGCCTTATCCTTAGATACCAAAGCTAATGGGAGCACTTTGTTTGGGGGCGGGGTTCAAGGGCGATAAAACTAAAGCACTTTCAAAGCCCCTTTACAGTATCTCTCAGTTGGTAAGTAACAATTCAAGTGAATAGGAAAGCAGAATTTGTAAGGGTGTAAAGGTGAGGAATCACACACATATTGTGGCCTCCTGGGAAGAACCACATTCTCTGTAGACAGGAAAATGTGTGAGAGACAAGTTTTCTCCATTGCTTGACTATTTACACCATCCTTGACAAGGGTCAGAAAAGCATGAAGGAGGTTACAGGTTAGACCTTCATAATCAGAGCCTCCTCGGTGTATATCCCATGCCTCCACCTACGGTGTTGAATCTGTGACTCAGTTCCCTTCTTTTTATAAGAAGGTTTCATAACATATTGGTGGGATTCGGGGAGATTACCCTTGCAGCTCCCCTAGCCGATTAGCTCAGCATTCTGTACATAACACATTTAATTCTTATAAAGAATGTCCAATTGCTGGTTAGCATTTCAGCATTAATAGTTTTCGCTGATTCTTGGAAGTAGCCACCACAAGTGTCCTTCAAAACTGAAAAGTCTGTAGAGGGAGTGTAGCTATTGGGCTAATGATAAATTTGTGTTGGCCAGAAGCTTTCTTTATTCACTCAAATTTATCGCTGACTGCTTATGACAGCATAGTCATGACTCTTATGATACCAGGAACCTTGCTCTGGAAATCTGTACTCATTTCCCATACATTTATGAGCTGCATCTGGTATATGGAGGGGGGTTTACGATCTTCCTGTCATCTTTAACGTAATGACTAAAAATCTGTATGGATTGAAATGCCTCGTTACCTGCACTTGAACACAGCTGCCTCAGGGAGAGTTAGAGTCAGAGCCTTCTTGGAAATGACTGTATTTTGCCTGAAAGATTTTGACCTTTCATTTCAGCTATTCAAGGAACTGAGGGATATGCCGATACGTGGCCCCCTCTGGGCTGTGTTCATGACAGCCTGGACCGTCCCAAAGATACAAGCTTGAGTCACTCGGCAGCTTGCCAGGATGGAGATGGGGGAGAACACATCACGGATATTTCAGTCAGGCAGCTGAGGCCCTGATGGTGGAGCCCAGTGAGCTTCCACAGTTAAAACTCAAAACAGGGGTGGGGGTCCCAGAGTGGCTCAGTCAGTTGAACATTCCACTCTTGGTTTCTTCTTAGGTCTTCTTAGATCTAGGGTACTGGGATCTAGCCCTGCATTGGACTCTGTGCTCAAGGAGAAGTCTTGTTCTCCTCCCTCCCTCTACCCTCTGTTCCTCCCTCTCTCATGCTCTCTCTCTTAATAAAATCTTTAAAAAAATACTCAAAATAGGGAATTAAAATAGGATGCATGGTACAGAAAAAAAAGACATCCAAAAACATGACGGCTCAAGCAAAATTAACAGTTCATGTTTACATAACAGCAATGGGCAACAAAATAGGTTAGTGGTAAGAACCTTCTCCACAGTCACTGAAGGGCCCAAGATGATAGAAGTGCTACCATTTTCAACACATGGCAGTTAAAAATCTCTTTGTGGTTGTCTGGATTCCCACCAGCCACAGAATGACAGGCATATTGAGGACTTTCAGAGGCTACTTTATTTCAGAAGCTAGGTCTAAAAAGTCTTCCATATTCCACTCTCCAGAATTCTGTGAAATGGCCACATCCAATTAAAAAAAATTATTTGAAATAGAATTTTGTGCTCAAGCAGATAAAAAGAACTTGTATTATGGTGAGTGTTTCTCATAAAGTAACCAACCAATGGTCTTTTCCAGGAAGGCTTTTTTCTCCATACTGGGAGACAGAGACTATAGCTGGAGCTTGCATTTAAAATAATTACCACTGTGTAACTTAAAATGAGTCATTTGACCTTCCTGGGCCTCTGTTTTCTCACCTACAAGACGGTGATGAATACAAGCCTGAGCATTACTGTTACTGCAACAAGTAAATGGGAATCTAGTGCTGTTTGGTGCTTAAGACTTAATAAATAGCATCTATTATTAGAGGCCCATGGGCACAGAACCCATGTCAGAGTCTTGTTTCAATCTTGGGAAAAAATATTTACTCATAATCTGCTCAAAATTTTCTATTACTTTACCCTCTCTGCAAGCTAAACACATATGTCCTAGTTGGAATGAATTCTTAGACAGAATTTGGTTTAAATATCTTTTCTTTCCCCACCTTCAAGGAAAAATTCATCTCCGCTGAAGAACTTCTATGCATGTGCATTCATTTGTACCCTGCAATTCAGAAGAAGCGGACCTTTTAGAAATATTAAATCAGAATTTAAAGGTATCGATGTCTATATTCAGGGTTGCCCTATTGTATGAACAGAAAAGGATATTGCACACTTTGGTCTGCTTTTAGAGCAATAAACAGGTCTAAAGTTTATGAAAGGTTCTTATTAAACCAAAAAATTTGGGAAATGGCAATATATTTGCTTCCTTTTTCCATTCTTTTAAATCAAAGAAACTTCACAATTAGTGGTTACTAGAAAATGTGATCATTATCACTGTGTAAATTAAGATTCTTCAGAGAAATGGGAAAAACAAGATATTTATTTTGAGATTTAAGGAATTGACTCATGGGATTATGGGACTGGCAATGGAGGGTTCCAAGAGAGCTGATGGTTTAGTTCTAGTCTGAATATAAAGGCCCAAGAGCCAGGGTGTAGTCTGAAAACTGACAGACTCCAGACCCAGAGGAACTGACGTTTTAGTTTGAGTACAAGGGCAGAAAAAAAATCTGACATCCCAATTTAAAGGCAGGTGGGCATGAAGAAATCTCTGGTACAGGAGGGATGCTAAATCTTCTTGTTCTATTTAAAACTTCCACTAATTCCATGAGGTTCTCTCACATTAGGGAGGATAATCAACTTTACTCAGTCTACCTATTAAATATTCATCTAAAAAGGAAAAAAAAAGAAAAATTCTCATGGAAACACTCAGGATAAGGTTTGACCAAATAGCTGGGAAACTTGTGGAGCCGTCAAGGTAACCAATTTTTTTTTTAAAGATTGTATTTTTTATATGAGAGAGAGATAACAAAGGCGCGGGGGAGGGAGGTAGAGGGAGAAACAGATTTCCTGCTGAGCAAGGAGTGAGACAGGAGGCTTGATCCCAGGACCTTGGGATCATGACCTGAGCAGAAAGCAGATGCTTAACCAACTGAGCCACCCAGACGCCCAGCCACACAAATTAATTATTAATATCACCACCACTACCATCATGATAGTAATAAAATACTATTAAAGCAAACCTTCCAAGAGACACTCTTACTGGTAGTATCTATCGATTTAGTGATAAGTGAGAAAGTAGTAAGAATGCCCTCTCTTAGGAGTACGTGACTTTTTTTTTTTTTTTCCAGAAATACTCTATGTATATGGCTTAAATGTCAGTGTTGTATAAATGTCACCTGGTTTGTTTATGGATACAGAGCTTAGGAAGGTCAAATGCATGCTACTGTCAGCCCATCTCTTACAGGGAAGGTTGACACCAGGAAAAAGAAAGAAAACTTGATTAATATTTTTTTCCTCAAATGTCAATTACACTTATTTTTAATCCATCCTATTTCCTCTACTGGACTAATTGATATGACTTGGCAAAAGACAAGCCGTCTAGCCCTGACTGCCATTACTCTGCTTTAAAATGTGATGGGAGACAAATTAAACAAGTTACTATTTCCCATGCACTTATTTCTATGTCTATTTTTTATGAAGCATATAGTGATGGTTTATTATATGCCAAGCCCTTCTCTAGTGCTGAGAACAGGACAGCCAGGAGAGATGGAATTTCTGTTTTCATACAACTTACATTATAGTCAACCAAATGCAATAGTTTTGTTACTCAGCAATATTGTGTGGACATACTCATCCCCGTCCTGAGTTCTGTATTTCTGTATGTGTGTGTGGTTCACAACCATTCTTTAAGTGTCCAAATCAAATATTACTGATGTCTTAGAATTCTTGGGATGACAGAGCAATAGACCATAGACTTCTTAAACAACAGAAGCTCATTTCTTAAATTAAAAAATATATATATACACATACATATATGTACATGTATGTATGTGTATATATGTGTATATATATGTATATACACATGTATGTATGTGTGTATATATATAATTTCTCACACTTCTGGAAGATATAAAATCCAAGATCACAGTGACAGAAAGGTAGATAACGTAATCCTGGGGTCTCTTTCCTTGACCATCACCATGTTTTGAGTTCACATAGCCTTTTCTTTGTGAATGCACAGGGAGAGAGAGCAAACTCCAAGCTGTCTTATCTTATAAAGTCAGTAATCCCATCATGAGAGTCCCCCTTAATAACTTTATCTAACCTAAATTACTTTCCAAAGCCCCCCCCCCCAAAATACCATCACACTTGGGATTAGAGATTTAACATTTGAAAGGAGGGTGGGGTATAAACATTTAGAGACTAACAATTTACTTCATCAAGTATTTCCTGATGCCTCTGGAAAGAAATTAGGGACCTAATTTGCAAAACTTTGCAAAACACCTTTCTGAATGTTCATAGCTCATCCGTACCAGAGAGACAGTACATTTCTTGCAGATAGGTTTATAACAAATCATTATTTCTGATTACTATACTGAGGCCCCCAGGGGCTCATGCATATTAATTACTCTACCAATATTTACTAAATAAATGAGTTCAAAAACTATCTTAGTAGGTCCATATTTAGATTAGGAATTCCAGGTCTTCCATCCAGAATTGCAGAAAACATCACCAGATGGGCATAAGCATCACACATTATTTCTCAAAATAAGCAGGCTTTCATTGTTTCCACTCGAACTGAAACAATTTTTTCATTGACTTTCAAGTATCACAAATACACTGGACTCTTCTCCACTTTTTCCTACTGGGTATGTATAAAGAATCTTAGACCTAAAATAAACCTTTAAGCCATTCTTCTCAGTAGTTCCAAAACCTAAACATCTATGACCAGACACCATCCTCCAGAGATTATTTAAATTATTTTGCTAAAACCTGGGCAACGGTTTTTAAAAACCACTTAGCACGTGATTCTAATATACACCCAGGTTTGGGAATCAAGAATTTAGAGCAATTTTCTTGTATTATACATTTGAGAAAACTCATTATCCATTACAGTGAAGAAACTCAAGGCCAGAAATGTCAAGTGGTTTGTAGGGCAGGGGAGTGTCATCCAGATGATCTCAGCACAGCTGACCAAGTTTCCTGCTTCACACTACATTTGACCAAATCATGCATTCTTTCTTCTTACATTACTGAGTCATGGCATATCAGCCAATATTTTCCAAAGCCCTACCACCCATACATTCATCACTTCCCAGTAGAACCAATGCATGTTCTCCTGAACTTGCTGTAAGGCTTTCGTTAAACAGGGATATTCCTTGATTTGGTTTGAGGAACAGTATTTGTTTCCATGACAAAACTTAACCCCATCTCACAGCGCAGCCTCAGCCACTGGTACAGACTCTAAACAAACTGGCCATAATCCCAATCCCAGAGTTACCGCATGGAAAATCCCTACAAGGACTAACTTGTACTGGATTTTCTTTTTCTCAGGGTTGTTGTGAAGATTAAATAATAGAATACATGTAAAATCTTAAGCATAATACTTAGAAAGCATTTTTTTTAGAAAGCATTTTTATCATTTTTCAACAGTAACGATCGCTGTATTACTATAAGCTACTTTTACTTTTTCTATGATGATGATCAGTGATGGGTTGCAATTCTGATATTATGTACCTACATTGCTGACAAATTGGGGAAGATGATCACTTTTACTAAGAGGCTTTGATGAACTATATTAGGGACCTTGAATTTAGATTTCACTTAATTTTTTACATTTAATGAATGAAGTATGCTTTATTATCTGTAATGTGCTGATGAAAACACTGTAACCTGGAGACATTCAGATGCCCAGTATCATGTAACTCCTGTCATCAATCTGCTTGTTATAAGCATCAAACTATGCATGCTTATCTTTATATATTTTTTTGCATACTAGACTCTCATTTTGTTATAGTATTTCTCAAAATAAGTCAGCTTAAATGCACAGGGATCTAGTCATTAATCGAAAGCTAAGGCTATCATTTAGGTCGTGATAGATTGCACCACCAACATTTTCCAAGTCAGTATGACCATTAGCAACGAGCATGATCTACAGCAATATGAATACATACATATTAACATTTATATTAACCTACCCAAGTCTACTAGGCTGCCATAACCAAAATTATGGACACTGGATGGCTTAAACAGCAGTAACTTATTCCTCACGGTTAAGGAGTCTGGAAAGTCCAAGATGAAAGAGCCAGCACATTTGATGTGTGCTAAGGATCCTCTTCCTGGTTAGCTTTGGGCTGCTTTCTTCTCTTTCCTTAAATAGCTAAGAGACCATCTCTCTTGTGTCTCTTAAGTGCACTAATCTCATTCCAGAGGGCTCCAACCTGATGCCATAGCTAAGCTCATAAATGCCCCATCTCTAAATACCATCATGTTGGGGATTAAGGCTTCAATGTATGAATTTGGGGGGGGTAATAAGACATAAACACTCAGCTCATAGCATAAAACCTGTGTGTAAACCAGATTGGCCTCATGTCTCTTTGCCTCCAATCATGGTGACCTTAACTACTTACAGGGCCTGCTTTCCTCCTCTGGCTATGTGAGTATATTTCTCAGACTTGGGGCTCAGTTCAAGTGCCACTTTGAAGTGGGTCACATACACTTTCTTTTTTCCAGTGAATTCCTATTTCAACTGTGGTCTGAACCACACAGTCATGAGGCTTATTTTATGTCTTCTGTTCAGTCTGCTTTGGTTGAAAGTCGCTATCACTGAAAACCTCAAGTGAGGAGAATGTAATGGAAGAACAAAAGGATGCATCTGGAACCGAAAGATGGGTCACAGAGCTGGAAGGGCCTTAGTAGGAACTTGGGTCAGGATATGGAAGAAATCAGGAATCATGAACGCTCCTTTCTTTTAGCTCATCTCTGCTGAAATGAACTATGAAGACCTGGTTTCAGTTGTACTGAACTTTTCAGTGATGATGGAGGACAGTTTACCACTAAATAAGGAGGATTGGGGCAGATTTCTTAAATTTGTTAAGTACAGCTCATCTACGTAACTGTTTCTTGTGGTCACCACCCTGACATACGTGCCCATAAGCTATTTATTTTCATTGCTTCGTGACTTTAAATTCAGTGTGGCAAAGCTGCCGATGTAAGGTTGATATTTCAAGTGTTAAAATCCAATTTGAAGTAAATAAACTTAAAAGCAATCACTTTTATGGCTGTTGTCTAAAGCTTCTTTGTCTAAAATAAGCTATAAAGAGGTCTCTTTATACAGAGAGACTACTAGCCAAACTGAAGGAGAGAGAGAGGAGAGGGAGAGAGGCATTTATGAGAGAAATATGACACATTTTCTTCCCTTCCATTTCACAAGTTTTTATTGAATTTCTATTATATATGAGAAGGCACAGTGCAGAATGCTTTGTGGGATACAGGGAGATAAATGACACAGAATCCTGTCTAAGAGCTCACAATCTAATACAGAAAAGATACATGAGCCTAAGTAATCCTAATTCATGGCAGGCTGTAAAGTGTGCTTGGATGTAAGGAAGAAGGCCAGACTAACCCTGCAGGCAAAGGTCGTCTTGCTACTCGGGGAAGGAAAGAGACTTCTCACCAGACGCTGCAGAACACAGAATTGAAGATCATCTTGAAATTGAAAGTACTTCTCCCCAATCCCCCCACGCCACCTCCCCCACCCAAAGCAAGTCTAGTAAAACCCTCAAGGGCTAAGACTGTATACTCATTACATGTCATGTAAACAGTTGTATTAAGTGCTTATATGAAGTTTTATTATATGTTCATTTGTCACAGCACACAGAGTTTTATTAATATTCTTAAGGCATTTCACTAGTAACAAATGGGACTATAAAGTAATGAAACTGAGTTTTTAAACCTATATGCCTGACTTTATACATTTATGTTATGACTTTTGTTACTTAATCCATAAAACGGGAGTGCGATTCTTGGTGTTTAGAGATTGCATATTATGTAAAGCCCTTAAATTTAGGTCTGGTTGAATAAACAGGCCTTAGTAAAATATACCTGCAAACACACTGTCTTTATAGAGCGCCACATTCCTGGGCCCTAATGGCAGATACAGTTTAAGAAGTTCCACTAACAGAACAAAGCACATTTATTTTTGTTATTTTCCTTCATGCTTCTGCCTGGCACCCCTGGTATACCCCATCCTCATCACGGAAACCTCCCCATCAACCATCTTCTACCCTCTTTCTATACTGTTTATACAGTGTACCTCCCTTTCCTAATTTTATCACTTTTTCAAAATTGTTTTGTTGTTGTTGTTTGATTGTTTGTTTTGTTTTTTGAGGGTTTTTTTTACTTGTAGGACTGGCCTTGTCCTCTGGGATGAATGTGATATGTCTTAGCAATTAATTTCAAAATTGCAATCCCAATCTCTAAATGAAACTCAGAATTTGGCATCTATCATTTTCCTATTCCAATATCAAACCCCTTGCATATAATGTTTGACAGTCTCTAGACTGAGAAACATCTGAAGAAAACATGAAGCCCTTTAAATGGGTATGTCATAGTTGAGACATCATTACTAAGAACTGTATAAACTGTTAATAATCTGAGAATGCAGGGGTTGAGTATGGGGCCCCACAGAGAAACAGGTAATGCTATTTTGGATTTATTTTTAGTTGTCATAAATAAGACTCCAGCCCATACTGAAAAACTAGAAACAAAAGAGGCAAAATATACTCCAAAATTTCCATCCAAAAGCCATGTCTCCAGGTTTGTCTTTGTAAATCTGTATTAAAAACCTTTTTTTTAATCATTAAAAATTTCTAACGTAGGCTATTCACTTCAGGTCTGCAAATACCCACCAGCCATTCCACCTGATGTACTTTTTCCTAAGAGCTGTAGGCCCAGAGATGGCCCTGCTATTACTGGAAAGGTGGTTAGGAGTGGGGGTAGGAGAGTAAGGATCAACCTGTGTGCTGAGAACTTAGGTATTTTGATTTTTTTCTTAAGGATTTAGTAGTATTTATTTGTTGGAGAAATGGATAATTACAAAATCAGTGGCTGACAGGCTTCCCATTTTGGAAATGTTCAATGAGTCTAGAGTAGAAAGGGAAAAGTTGGAAGCTTCTCATATTTTTCAGAAATAGGCAAATTACTGAAAATGAATAAGAAATGAGGAAAAGTTGAGTCCCAGTTTGCTGGGAAAATGCCATTGAACCAATGAATGCTGTTTCTCATGGGATCATTGGCAGGGGGTGTACAATGGTGATAAGCAGTTGGATGTTGTTAGCTGTGTCCAGAGTGGAAATGGGGCAAACCAGTAGCACCAAGACAAGATCTGTGATAGTTCAACTGTGCCAACCCAAACCAACCAGCCCCTACCACTCTACAACCATCTTACATAAATTCATGATCTAAGCCAAAACAATGTCCTTCATAGTCAAATATAGTTTCAAAATAAGTTTTTTTTTTTTTTACAAACAGATTTTCCCCATATAGAAAACCAATGACTTCTACTGTTTCTAACCACAATTATAAAATTATCAGGACACCTGGGCATCTCAGTCAGATCTCAGTCAGTTAAGCGTCTGCCTTCAGCTAAGGTCTTGATCCCAGAGTCCGGGGATCGAGTCTCGCACCCGGTTCCTCGCTCTGGGCAGCCTGCTTCTCTCTCTGCCAGCCACTCCCCCTTGCTTGTGCTCATGTTCACTCTCTCTCTTTCTCTGACAAATAAATAAAATCTAAAAAAAAAAAAAAAAATTACCAGAGCACCCAAAGTAAGAACACAGACTCTGAACAAGAGACTGCACTCTCTAACCAGCCTTAGAAATATGTTAAAAAGTTTGCTCTGATGAGTTAATTATGGCCCAAATTTATCTCCCTGATAAATTTGCCCTAAATTGATCTGGGCCTGACAGTGATAATAGTCTGCTTACAGATTGACCACCCTTCATTATTTTAGCTCTGGCTTAGCTTGCATATGATCAGAGCAAGTTGGCTGGTTTTCCTTTCAAATAGGAGAGGAGAATGAGATAAATTACCAAATGAAACCAGGAATCAAAGTTCATTTAGCATAAACGCCCAATTCAATAGTGGAACCCATGGTAAGTTAGTGTATTTTTGCCTAATTACATTTGATTATTGTGATATTAATGCCATGATCACAGCTGTTGCAATGTCCTATTGAGGAGACATTCCTCCCCTTGAAACATGTGACTTGGAATTAAGACTATCAAAGACAATTTATTCCGAGCTCACATTTGAGAAAGGGGTAATTGGTTTGGTTCCCTTCCATTAAAGAAGTCAAAGCATTGTGACAGAATTCAGACATTTCCAACTGGAGAGAAGGAATCTTATGGAAAGAACAGTGAGTGTGACCCCATGGTTTATGGTGAAATAGCTAACATGATCTAGAAATTGAAGTTGCATGAATACACAGTATTAAAAACTATTGAATGCTGGGGCACCTGGGTGGCTCAGTGGGTTAAAGCCTCTGCCTTCAGCTCAGGGCATGATCCCAGGGTCCTGGGATCAAGCCCCACATCAGGCTCTCAGCTCGGTGGGGAGCCTGCTTCCCCCTCTCTCTCTGCCTACTTGTGATCTCCGTCTGTCAAATAAATGAATAAAATCTTTAAAAACAAAACAAAACTATTGAATGTTGCCATGCTTTTGCACTGTTTTGTTTCCCCCCTAAGGATGTCCTCCTCTCTCCCCACATTTTCCTAGTGAATTGTCTTCGTCATTTAAATTTCAGCTCAAGCATTATCTTAGAAGTAATAGACTCTTGATTTCTGCATGTAGATACTTGGCTGTAAACATCCTCAATAATAATTATAAACTCTAGCGTTCATTTGAACCCTGCATATAAGATGGTATCATGATAGTGGGAACTATATATCACATTTGATTTTAGTTATCAGTCCACATATCTGAATGTCTTATTAGATGCAAATTTCTTACGTACAAGAAGTTGCTCAACCTTATATAAGCAATATACAGTACAGTGATAACACATAGTATTTAATATTGTATAAACATGTTTCTATCAGACTAAAAGAGGTGCTTGTGTCCTCCATTTCCCAGAAATGTTGTAAGCACCTAATAAAATGATATTTGTGAAAGCGTTGTGTCAATTCTAACATGGCATATAAATGTCGTAAGTTATTATAATCTCCCAACTGGAAAAATTAAATCTATATGAAAAATCACATGGCCTCTTATGAAATCTATGTGCAAGAGAGCTCTTGCTTTCTGATTTTGTCTCTACTATTATAAAATATATCAATAAATGTGAACATGGAATCTTGCTTGTTTCTTCACAATAATACAGGAAAACATAAGGCAGCAAGAAAAACAGAAAAGGAACTTGTTTTTAGGGGAGAAAGTCCCTACCACTGAAGCCCTAGAGCCAGGACACCCATGGGTCATTATGTCTTATTACCATTTCAAGCCTCAGAGGCTTAGGACAGCCTTAATCTTTACTATGTTCCACATGAACACACAGGTAAAGGAAGGGACAGTATATATCATCAAAAGGAAAAGAGATGAAATTCTCAAGATGCATATAGATGATGAATCCAGTCTTAACACAGCTCTTCCAAGGACTGACCCAAATTTGTCACAATGCCAATCACCAAATATTTACCAAAACAATTTATGTCCACCTTTACATCTGTCATTTGTTGTAGATATATCTGATAGGATTAGATATAGAAATAGAGGGAACTATTTCCTTTGGTGAGTACAAGCTCTCTGAGGGGAAAGATGACAGGATTATTTACTTGTGTCAGTAAGTTTTATACCCTAGACTAGAACTTGGCACACACTCGGAAATTGATAAATATTTGAGAGAGAGTAAAAATGAGTGAGTACCATTATGAGTGGTACATTTAGTAAGAAACCCAACTCTATATTTTTAGGGTGGGGGAGAAGTATTGCAGGAGGCTAGGAAAGGGAATGGGAAGTAAAGGAAATCTGACTTTTTTTTTTTTAAGGATTTTATTTATTTATTTGACAGATCACAGGTAGGCAGAGAGGCAGGCAGAGAGAGAGAGGAAGGGAAGCAGGCTCCCTGCTGAGCAGAGAGACCAACACTGGGCTCCATCCCAGGACCCCAGGATCAGGACCTGAGTCGAAGGCAGAGGCTTTAACCCACTGAGCCACCCAGGCACCCCAGAGATCTGACTCTTAAAAGAGAACCAGTTATCATTAATCCAGAGACCAATTTCTTCCAGTAAAGAGCTGGAACAAATGGGATCAGGGAGCCTCCTCTCTCCAGATTCTGCCCAGTAACTGTGGTACTGGGTCTTTCTCAGAAGGACCAGAAGTTAGAGAAGGTAGAATTCTGCTCTGGCTCTGTCATTACTTATGAACATGACTTGCGTTTTCTGAGTTCCACTTTCCTAATCTTAAAACCTATAAGGCAGCAAGAAGCTCACTCAGTGATTATCAAACATTACTCCCCGGTACAACGTTTACGGCAAGTTCCATGTTTAGTAGTTCCACATGCAAAACCAAGGTAAATGTCTGTGGGTTTATGACACAGATTTAAGTTAACTATGGCAAAGAATAGAGTTCCTTTGACATATTAACTTTTAATTATCTAATTAAGGTAAATTGTTTCTTGAACATTGTAATAAATCTGGTTTAATTTAAAATAATTCTTACATTAAAAATGTCTAAAAACACACTCATCCTCCTGGAGGCTGAAAGAACAGCCTTTTCTACCTCACCACTGGGTAGGGAAGCTCAGGGCTACCGTCATCTTTCCAAGTCTCTTCTAGATCCTAAATCTCATGATTTTTCTTAATTTGAATCAGATAACTCCTGTTTTTCCTTCAAACCCACTTTTTCTTCCCCCGTCCTGATATTCTAGTCTAAACATTTTTATTTTCAGAGTTAGGTTACTAATACACTAGAATTATTCAAATTACTTTAGTAGTTCCACATGCAAAAATCATCCTGCATTAATAAAATCCCTTTCTTTCTGGCCACACTGCCTCCAAATGCCTCACCTTAGGATCAAACATTATTCTAAAATGTTAAATAAAAGATATTTTCTCCACATGTTTTCTTTTTCAAAAAGTATAAAATTACTGTATCTCAATATTCATTATCAGCTGGTCTATTGTTCTCTACAGTAAGCTGTTAGGAAAAACAACAACAACAACAACTGTGGATTGAATTGCTATCCCTTATTTTAATTCTCTTGGTCATGCTAATTATAGCTCATAATATCTACTTTTTTTCCAGTAAACTTTTTTCATTGTTTAAGTAACCATTGAAAGCTGAGGATTAAACAGTATTTTACAATAGACATTATGTTGATATTGTAAAGTTCTAGTATTATGTAGTACCAGTAGTGCATTCTAGGATTAGAGGTGCTAGAAATAATTACCATTCTTTATTCCGGCCTCCAAATTTAAAAGTGGCCTGGATTACTTATAGAGGCCAAGGGAAAAGACTCCTATGTTTGAAGCCATTGAGGCAACTCTTGCCCCCATAGAAGTCACAGAGTACTTGAAATCAGAATAACCATATGATTCCTGGGGCACGAAGTTATAAGGTACAGCCTCAGAAAACCAAATTCCCCCAAATATTGTTAAAAAAAAAAAAAAAAAAAGGTAAAAACCCTAGGTGTAATGGCAAAGATGTGTCTCTTGGATGTGACAACTTAATTTTGCAGAAAAGGAAGTGCTAATAACAGAACCCAAACCTCGTCAACATACTGTCTTCAATGAATCTCAAGGGGAACTTATATCTTTGTCCTTTAAACTTGGCTATCTATATATTTTCATCACTGCATGTCAGATTAAAACACAATGAAACAAGACCCCAAAACAACTTTCACTAGTTAATATAATATTAATTCATATTGATAAATCAGTGGTTTCCATTGTCTCCAACTATATGTTAGAATATTCCTTGATGGCAAGAAAGAATGAATAAAAATATTTTCTTGCTGTAAGATAAAATGTAAAAACTGGACAACTTCACATACACTTACTCCTCAAACCACAACACTTTATTAAAAGTGATTACAAGGAAGTAGAAAAATACTTCCAGAATAGGACACTGAGAACATGGAAAACTTATCCCTTAGAAAAGCAATAACTACACTGGAAAAAATAGAAAAAATCATGCTTTTCTGAAACTCTGAAAATTAATTAGATGATTTCAACAATCTGAGGAGACTTTATCCAAGAAAAATGACTGAGGTGCATTTTCAAGACATATAAAGAAACAGGAAAGACAAAATACCATTTATTTTTCATAAGAATAAAAATAAGTTGATAGAAAGTATTCTTGAGGATGTTCATAAGTTGGACTCACTAAACAAAATCTTTAATCTATCCAAAGAATTAAATAAAGACATGTCTAAAGAACTAAAGGAAGGCATGAGAATGAGATTTCACTAAATAGAAAATATTTTAAGATTTTATTTATATATTTGAGAGAGAGAGAGAGCATGAGAAGGGGCAGGGGGCAGAGGGAGAGGGAGAAGCAGACTCCCTGCTGAGCAGGAAACCTGACTTGGGCCTCCAACCCAGGACCCTGAGATCATGACCTGAGCTGAAGACAGATGCTTAATGGACAGAGCCATCCAGGCACACCAATAGAAAATATTAATAAATATTATTAATCTGATTAAAAAAGAATCCAATAAATTCCAGAGTTTAAAATATAATAACTAAGATTTTAGAAAATAGAACAAATTTGAGATGACAGATTGACAAATAGAAAGGGGAAAAAAAACAAAGAAAAATAAAACAGTCTTAGAATACTATCAGAGTATGGGAGTCTTAGAAGGAGAAAAGAGACAAAAGGGAATAAAGAATATTTGGATAAATGCTGGAAACCTTCTAACTCTGAAGAAAAACAATCTTCAAAATCAAGAAGATCAATAGACTTCAAGTAGGAAAACTCAAATGTAACCATACCTAGAGATACTATAATCAAAAGGTCAGAAGAAAAGGACAAAAAGAATCTTGAAAGCATTAATACATACATTTAATTCATTATGTGCTAGAGATTCTCAATGAGGTTAACAGCTGGCTTGTTAGAAACCATGGAGGTAGAAAGACAGTGGGAGGATATTTTCAAAGAACTGAAAGAAAATCACTATAAACTAAGAATTTTATGTGCAAGAAAATCTTTTAAAAATGAGTGAGAAATGGAGATATTTCCAGATAATCACTGAAGCAATTTGTTACTGGCAGACTTCACTCATTCATAAATATATATATGTGTGTATATATATCTATATCTATATCTATATTAATCTTTAGAATGAAATAACACCAGATATCCCCTCAAATACACATGGAAAAAATAAAGACCTTTGGTAAAAGTAAGTAAATGTCAGTAAATAAAAGAAACATCATGAATGTATCTGTTTGTCTCTTTTATGTTATTTAAAATATAGCTAAATATACAGGAAAAATTATAATATTGATATAACTTACAAACATATAATATGTGGGATAGTAATAACACAAAAGAGGAAGAGAATAAAGCTGTATTGGAGAGAAAAGTTTTTGTACACAACTGAAATTAAATTGGTAGCATTCCAAATAAATTGTTTTAAGAAGTTAATTGCAATTTCTAAGACAAATGTTAATTTAAAACAAACATGGTAAAGAAGAAACAAAGGAATTAAAATGGTACACTAGAAAATATGTACTTAATATAAACAAGACAATAAAAAGGAAAAGAGGCACAGAAAACAAAAAGCAAAATGGCAGAAATAATTCCACCCATATTCAACATAACATCAAATTTGAATGGATTAAATATTACAATCAAAAAGCAGAGATTTTTTAAAATTCTAACAATATGCTGTATAAAAGAGATCCACTTTAGATTCAGAGACAAAAATGCATTGAAGGATGGAAAATTAAATATATGTATATATATACATATATATGTATATATATACATGTAAAATGTAAACAGCAACTTTAAGAGACTTGGAGTAGCTAAAATAATGTCATACAGAGTAAACCTTCAGGGGGAAAATATGTCTCTAGAAACAAGGAATATATTTCATAATGATAAAAAGAGCCCATCTATCAGTAAGACAGCAATTATAAGCAGTTACATACCTAATTGTGCCTTAAAATAAACAGAGCAAAAATTTACTGGCTTGAATTGAGAAATAAAAATGTAGTAATAATGGTTTGAGATATCAATACCTACTTCCCATAATTGACAATATATCTAATCAGAAAACCAGCAAGGAATTAGGAGACCTGAACACTCTTAACCTATTAGACTGAACAAATCTGTAGAAAAATCATCCAATTATAGCAGAATGACTCTTTTTCTCAATGAAACATAAAGCATTTTCCAGAATAGAAAATATATAATGAGTAGAGAATCCATATAATATAGGTTTTCCGACCACAATGAAGTTAGAAATCAGTAACACATATATTTTTTTAAAGATTTTATTTATTTATTTGACAGAGAGAGATATCACAAGTAGGCAGAGAGGCAGGCAGAGAGAGGGAGGGAAGCAGGCTCCTGGCTGAGCAGAGAGCCCAGCACGGGGCTTGATCACAGGACCCTGAGATCATGACCTGAGCCGAAGGCAGAGGCTCAACCCACTGAGCCACCCAGGTGCCTCTTAGTAACATATATTTAGAATAGCCACAAGTATGTGGAAATTATATATACCCCTGAGTATATATATGACCCCGAGTGGGTCAAGGAAGAAAGTAAAAAGAAATTTTAAAAATACTTCAGGATAAATGGAAATGAAGATACAACATACCAAAACTTTTGAGATGCTTTGACATCACTGCTTAAAGGTAAACTGATAGTTATAAATGCTAATTTTTAAAAAAAGATTTTGTTTATTTGACAGAGACACAGAGAGAGAGGAAACACAAGCAGGGGGAGTGAGAGAGGGAGAAGCAGGCTTCCCGCCGAGCAGGGAGCCTGATGTGGGGCTCGATTCCAGGGTCCTGGGATCATGACTTTAGCCGAAGGCAGACATCCAGTGACTGAGCCACCTAGGCGCCTATAAATGTTATTTTTAAAAAGGTAGTATTTGAGAGAGCCTTCTACCTTCAACTACTAGGAAGAGAAAATTAATCCCAGAAAAAAAATAAAAGGAGAGAAAGAACTCTGACTAGAACAGAAATAAATGAAATGCAGTATTTCTTCACACACATTCTTTTTAGAGACAGAAGTTTTCCAAATGATTCTACTGTATACCCAGCATAAAGAACAATTGGCTATATCAGACCTATTTCATGAATAAGATCAATGTTATCCATTCAAAGTCCATAGACTGAGAAAAGGGTAAAGAGAACCCAGAAGACTCCTATTTTATGACATTAAGGATCAATTAATGTAAAAATGAGGTATACCCACTGTTTCAAGGTGAACAAATGTGGACCCTCGTTCCTTTTAGTATGTTTGCATAATTCCACCCTGTGGGGGCCCTCATGCCCCCTCTTACGAAGAATAAAATCTCCCATGGACTCCAAATAATGATTCAGAAAGTCAGAGAGTTGGGAGTGTGAACTCAGAACAATTTCTTTGTTCATCTCTCACTTGCTCTCAAGAAGTTATAGTCTCTATATGAAACAATGGAGCATGGGGTTTGGTGCATAAACAATGAATCTTGGAACACTGAAAAATAAAATTAAATTAAAAAGAAACAAAGAAACATTAGATGATGAAAGCAGGCTCCATTCTAGGTGGGCTGGATAACTTATCTTTTCTTACAGATTGCCCTGTCTGTAAATTCACATTGCCTCACATTCTCTTGAATTAGAATATATTTTTTAATGTCAACTGGTAAGTTTTTTTCTGAAGCAAAAATACATCGCCAGCTTCATGACTGTACACATTGGGACATTAACTTCATGTCGGTGGGCTAGTCTCATCTCCAAGTAGAAGTGTATGTCAGAGCAAAATAAAACACCAAGGGAAAAGAGAAGTTTAGCATTAAAATAACTCCCAGAGATGTGCCTACATATTTCAGGAAGGAAGGACTGTTGCAGAGACCCATACCATGGGTAACAAAGACATTTTTGACTTTTGAAAGAAGGTTCAGCTTTATTTTATTTCACCATTAATTTAACCAGCATCTGGACCAACAGGGACAAGCAGCTCAGCACAGGTAAATGACACTCTGCACTTTTTCCCAAGGCAAGAGGATGATAAGGAACTTTACAAATCCCCATCACTACTTACTTGTCCCTTTCTCTTCTGACTGTGCTTTGACCTATTTACCAAAGGTCAAATGGGGCCCCATTGATAGACTATTTCAGGGGGAAGTCGTAGCAGAAATTATTTAAATCAACTGATTTTACTGATGAAGAACATGTAAAACAAAACAGATGAAGGCAGTGACAAAGAAAACCAAGCATTGCTCATTTGACTGAATAGTTTGTGGAAAACAATGGACTTCCGTCCCTACTCTGCTAACACAAATTGCGGATACTGACCCTGAGGAATGTCTTACCCCTAAACATTTGACAAACCAAACCAATTCTCCAATTACAGCTGAAAGATAAAATGGGATTCATTAGATTACCTTTGTCAGCCCCATATTTTAATCTCAATGGTGACTACTTACGGTTCTATGTTTAGGACTAGAGAAGATGTACGCCCAAGCAGAGGATTATGGGAGATGATAATCCTCAAGAACCAAGATTAATGTTTGAGAAAGGAGGTTCTAGCAACTTATTTCAGGCATAGTATAGTGGTCAAAGATCTAGAAACTTGCCATTTAAAAGAATAAATAAATTCCTTTATTTTCCCCTAAAGATTTTATTTTTTATTTGACAGAGAGAGAGGGAGAAAGTGCAAGCTAGAGAGCAAGAACACAAGCACAGAGAGCTACAGGTTGAGGGAGAGAGAGAAGCGGACTCCCTGCTGAGCAAGCTCCATCCCCAGGACCCTGGAATCATGACCTGAGCTGAAGGCAAACACTTAACCCACTGAGCCACCCAGGTGCCCTGAGAATAAATAAATTCCTACAAGAATTAGCAGCCAGGGAACTGGGAGCTGCATAGGATTCAGGTCTTTACAAATTGGTGTTCCTATGTTAGATTAAGAAGTGAAATTTTATGGGGTGCCTGGGTGGCTCAGTGGGTTAAGCCTCTGCCTTCAGCTCAGATCATGATCTCAGGGTCCTGGGATCAAGCCCTGCATCAGGCCTCTCTGCCTGCCTTCTCTCTGCCTGCCTTCTGCTCTGCCTACTTGTAATCTCTCTCTCTATCAAATAAATAAATAAGATCTTTGGGGAAAAAAAAGAAGTGAAATTTTATGATCCCAAATGAAACATATACAAGGATGTTGATGTAACAGAATATCCCTCCATATATGTGGAATGTATTTTTTGCCATAAATATAAGACAATAGCTATCAAATAGTAGTACTTATCAACATGTACCATAGTTTGGACTATCCCTCTGTTCCCTCCCTCCCCAATCCAATGACTACTTCTTGTGTGGTACTCGTAGGTCTAAAAACATTAGGCTAGATAGGGCAAACCACTGCCTCTTTTCAGGTTTCTGATTTTTGAAGCAGATAAAGCAAATGGAGAGGCTTATTTGACTTGGTCTTGGTCAACAAGACCTTTACTTGGTAAAGAAACAAATACTGAACTTGCAGGAATGACTGATTTCAAACTCAAAGTAGCAAAACTTTATTGTGTTGAATGCCTACTGTATCTTTGTCATGATTTACATGTGCCACTTTGCACGGTCCTCGTGAAAATCTAGCCAGGGGGGATTCTTACCTCATTGTTTGACACTGAAACTGAAGTTTATGATGATAAAGTCACTTTAGCAGTCATTCAACTACATTTGTGCCTAAACCTGATCACTGCCTTTCTGATTTCAAGCCCGTGCTCTTCTGTTACATGGCAGATGCCAAGATTCCCTGACTTTGCCACCCAAGTCAATTAATGACATATTTCCAAGTAAGGTTCTGATTAAAAGGAATAGAAGGCTTACCTCCTTTCTCCATTTGTTTCCATCTAATAACTGATTAATATTATCATCAAAAGGGATGCTTCATTCATAGTGTATAATCTCATCATTTCTAAATTTCAGATAGTATTTTAGGACTGCCTTAATTGTTAACATATCCATTTACCACTTCAGTGTGGCTTAATATAGTTCCTAATATTTTATCTAGGAAGTCATGAGTTTGATGCTCTATTAATGCTTTCTGTTTTTTTCTAGTTGTTCCAAAATTCTCATTCATATAAAAAGATATCTTCATCAATCAAAATCCATCAGTGATTCACTCTCAACACTGGGAAACTAGCAGTCTCTTCCTTATTTTACGTCATGTTTTAAAGATCTAACATTATGTTCCCAATGCAAAGATTTTCTAATATAGTGTTGATTCGTTTTGTGAATTCCTTCAAGCTCTGCCATGCATCCTTGCTTTGACCTTGAATCTGCCTGGTCAGGCCAATTTCCATCTCACTGGATTTATATTCAGACTTTTTCTCTCTATAGAGCAGTTTGCCTGATTT
>PISX010000763.1:0-154646 GCA_004024625.1 Mellivora capensis | reverse complement strand
AGGTCATGATCCCAGTGTCCTGGGATCTAGCCTCACACTGGGCTCCCTGCTCAGCAGGAAGCCTGCTTCTCCCTCTTCTACTCCCCAGGTTTGTGTTCCCTCTCTTGCTGTCTCTCTGCCAAATAAGTAAATAAAATCTTAAAAAATAAAAAAATAAGAATTAGACACATGACTCACAGAATACCACCAACTATAAAAGTCAGCAAGGCACTCATACCTGGCATGGTTAGGGCTTAGGAATCAGGAAGGTGTATGAAAGTCAGTTTCAGAAAGATACTTAAGTCACCTTAAGAATCAGAAATATCATGTGGAAAAAAAATGACGGTATCAGTACATCCTTGATGGCACTGATATGAGAAATAACTGAAGAAATGTGCTAATGTTCATATTATAGTACTAGTCAAAAAATACAATTATGTGCTGTTAAGAAGATGTATTACTCTATCATTACCTTTACAAGTAGAGCAGAGTCCTAAAATCAATCCTAAACATTCTTCATCTTAGCTCCCTCTGGACTATATAAAGGTGGGGTCTCACTAGCTGCTCTGTCTTGCCCTGTGATCTCATCTTGGATCTTTGTCTGTCAGTTGTGGCTGGAGACTGTTGTATTAATAGAAAAGCAGCTCTTAGAAAGTCATGAGACCTAAATAAATATCTTAAACAATGGAAAAATGAAAGCATTTTTTAAAAATTTTTCGTCTAAACTGAACTTTGTTACAGGGACCTGCAATTTAAGAAGTGGGCCCAATAAGACATATAACAATATATAGCTTAAAGAGATATCCAGCAAACCAGAGACATTAGATCTTATGGACAACAGCTTTGGAGGTAACAGAATATTTGGTCAGAGCAGCACATGGAATGAATGCAGAGAACCTCTGAAGAAGGCTTCTGAAACAAGGCTTACTAAGATCTTTCCAGAAGCACTTGTGTTCTCCTGTGCTGTTCATGTAACTCCCCACATCTATCCCCTAGTTTGTATCTGTCACTACTTATTTCTTATTGACATTCTTTTGAGGTCTTTGATGATTCTCTGGCCTTGAGATCATCTTGTTTTTCCCTTCCTTTTTCACCTAGTAAATAACAAGTTGTTTCTATTCTCATATTCTGCTTTGTCTCAAGCACATGCATATGCTTGGGTGCCCTGATCTGAGAAAGTCGCAGATAAAACTACTAAAAACTAGAGCCAGAGGGCCTTGCATAGTGAGTAAGCAGAATGAACAAGAGCCTTGATTGAGCAGATGAAGGGTTAAATTCTTTCAATCCCAGAGCATAAAGTCCAAGAGAACTTACAGGAGGATTTCCCTATGAATAAAACACTGCTTGAAAGTAGACAGAAGGGTGTGTTTTCTGTCTGTGGTCATTTGGCCTGGCACAGATAGAGACAGACAAGGTGTAGATTGGTACTCAGGGAGTGTTTTTTTGCCAAAGAAAATTCATCAGCTAGATTTTACTAGAGGCTGAAGCCCTATAAAAAGCTTGAGAAGGGCAAGGTAGCAGATTGAAGCGTATCATGCTTTGGAATCAACAAATCTAGTTTTGAGTTAGTTTGCCACTTAACCAGCTTTATGAAAAGGAGTAAACTTATTGCTTTTATGAGCTGTGGTTTCCTTGTTAGTAAAATGCAGTTACTATTAATACCTAAATTGAAGATATTAAATGAGATACAGATGAAAGTACTTCAAGTATTAAGTGGTTAGTAAAAGAACAGATATTGACGTGTTAGAGGTTACATCTTTCTGATGATGTTAGTGAAGGAAGCCTTAACACCTGTCCTTGGGCCTTACAGTCCTACCCCAATGTAGCAGTACTTGTGTTTCATACTTTCTTAGGTTAGGCAAATGTTTTGTAATACTTTACAAGGCTGAAATATAAATTAAAAACACAAGCAAAGAAAACTTAGAAGAATTTCCTTGAATTTGTAACAGGGCAAAACAGTTTATATGGAGAGGGAAGCTTTGATTTTTGGTAAACCAAAATGATGCTCACTTTAGGGTATGATGGATAAACAGTAATTTTATCATGAAATATTGTCAAGACCTGTCCCATTTCAGACAATTTTTCTTTTGTCCACAGAATAAGGGGTAGACTAAGAAGACAGACCACATATTCTCCCAAAAGTCAGAATCCTGACATTTACCCATGGGACAAAACAGCTGTTTTTCTTTTCAGGGGTCACCTAGAATCCCTTGTTCCTCTTTTGTTCTAGTTTCTGATAAATTTTGCCACTAGATAGCAGTGAAGTTTGCTGACTACAGATAGAGCGGATTTCAACTGGAGTTAACAGTTTAAGCATAGAGAGGAATTGAGAAGGACAAAAAAAGTCTTGGCTTTTAAAAAAGGATTATTCTCTTCATTGTTGTTTAGCTGAAGTAAGGGACTTCCTAACAGGGAGGAGTATGTCCCGTTGGATTTTTTTTTTTTTAATTTATTTATTTGTCAGAGAGAGGGAGAGAGAGCGAGCGAGCACAGGCAGACAGAGTGGCAGGCAGAGGCAGAGGGAGAAGCAAGCTCCCTGCCGAGCAAAGAGCCCGATGTGGGACTCGATCCCAGGACGCCGGGATCATGACCTGAGCCGAAGGCAGCCGCTTAACCAAGTGAGCCACCCAGGCGTCCCTTCTGTTGGATTTCTAAATTTCAAGTGATTGTCCTCTTATAATTACTCTTAAGAACTCATTCAACCCTAAAAAGGAGCTAAATGTTAGGAAGTCTTCCTTATTGCAATATTTCTGTTGCATTTACTTGTTATGATTTCTTCTTAATTGCACTAAAGAAATCACTTAAAAATTTTAAAGTGAGAAAAAGAAATTAAGAGGTTGTTTGTCATTGGGAGGAAAGCTTAGGTGTAAGCAGCGGCAGAATATCCTTTAAAAAAAACCACACACACACAAGAGGAACATAGGAGGAAAAGGTAACAATGACTAGGATTAAGAACTAAGGTGAGGAGTCAGCCGTGGTCCAAATCAATAACAAATTCCCTCCCTTTTATTGGGTTCTCCCTGAGTTTCAATGTGCCTGGAGATTTTGATTTTTGCGATTTCTATAGATTTGATCTATTCTCAGGCAGTTGACTCCAAATGTATATTTAATCCATTAGTAATATTTACTGTTATCCCTTTTATTTATATATCAAGGATTTGAATAGAAGCCAACTGGGGGGCAACTGGGGCAAGTGAACCAGAGAAGTGGCTTCACCTTGTTCCACACTGTAAGGCAACTGTTGCTTGCCTGAAGACCCCCAGACCCCCTTCTGCCTCCCTCTATGACTGTCAGTTGTTGAAGCCTGGATCCTCAGAAAGATGGATTTCTGAAACTAACAAGAGGGTAGACAAGCAGCCACAAGGGTACACTACAGTCTTCAGAGCGAAAAGGGAACCAGATTTTTCCCCATCCAATAGGTCAACGGCAGAGATTCTAATTGAATGCTATATGTTTAAAAACATTAGATGCATTTGTGGTGGGGGGGAGGTCTTAGAGAGATGGACTACAAAAGAAGAGTGACATTATAAATATTACTTGTTTCATGTCATAGTATCTTCATAGCACTTCCTCTGTAACAGAATTAGGCACATTATCACAGGTAATTGGGTCATTCCAATTAAGCTATAAACTCTGAGACTAGAAAATTTTCTCTTGGGTTCTATTAAATCTCGGGTAACTGGGCCAGTACTTGCTACATAGTAGCTATATTATTGCAGTGCTTGGTACACAGTGACAATGTTATACATTCTTGTTGGATAAATGACTGTGTATATTGTTGAAAATAGGCTCATTGTAACATTTTGCCAGGTATTAGAAATGACCAAATGGAAATGGCTTAAATTCAGAGGTCTGTAGATAGCTTTTATAAGTGATTAGAATTATTACCACATACCTGCTCTAAGAGAACATTTAAACATATATGCAGAATATACAAATCAATAGAAAGATATTCTGTGTTCATGGACTGGAAGATATATTGTTAGAATTTTCATACTACCCAAAGGGGGGTAAAAAACAGACTCAAAGAAACCCCTATCAAAATTCCAACGTCATTTTTCACAGAAATAGAATGGATCCTTAAATTTTTATGGAATCATAAAAGACCCTGAATAGCCAAAGCAATCTTGAGAAAGAACAAAGTAGAAAAAACACACTCCCTGATTTCAAACTGTATTACAAAACTATAGTAATTAAAATAGTGTGGCATTGGCATATAAGAATATACATAGATGGGGCACCTAGGTGGCTCAGTGGGTTAAAGCCTCTGCCTTCGGCTCAGGTCATGGTCTTAGGGTCCTGGGATCGAGCCCCACATTGGGCTCTCTGATCAGCAGGTAGCCTGCTTCCTCCTCTTTCCCTGCCTGCCTCTCTACTTGTAATCTCTGTCTATCAAATAAATAAATAAAATAAAAGAATATACATAGATCAATGGGACAGGATAGAAAGCCCAGAAATAAAACTACATGTATACAGTCAATTAACTTACGACAAAGGAGCCAAGACTATACAATGGGGGAAGGGCCTTTTCTTCAATAAATGGTACTGGGAAAGCTGGATAGCCACACAGAAAGAATGAAACTAGACCACTACTATCTTACACCATACACACAAATTAACATAATGTTGATTAAAGACTTAAACAAAAGGCCCGAAACCATAAAAAAATTCCTGGAAGAAATTAAACAGTATGTTTCTTGACATTGGTCTTGGTGATGATTTTTTGAATCTGACAACAAGAGAAAAAGCAAGCAGGACTATATCAAACTAAAAAGCTTCTTCAGGGCAAGAGAAAGCATCAACAAAAGGAAAAAGCAACCTACTGAGTGGGAGAAAACATTTGCACATATGTATCTGATAAGAGGCTAATATAAAAAATATACAGTTCAATAACAAATAATCTAAAATATAGGCAGAATATATGAATAAACCCTTTTCCAAAGAAGATAGACAGTGGTCACCAGTGGTTCAAGAGCAAAAAAAGAGACATAAAGATGGCAAACAGGTACATTAAAAGATGTTCTATATCCTTAATCATCAGGAAAATGCAAATCAAAATCACAACGAAATACCATCTCACACCTGTTAGAATGCCTATAATCAAATAGAAATAGGAAGTTTTAATGAGATGTGAAAAAAAGAGAACCTTTGTGTGCTGTCTGTGAGAATGTAAATTGGTGCAACCACTTGGGAAAACAGTATGTAGGTACCTTAAAAAAATTAAAAACAGAGCCTGGGTGACTTGATCAGTCACCCTGTTACCATGAAGATCAGTGCTCTTCATGTCCACTCAGATCATAATCTTAGGGTCCTGGGATCTGCCCCATGTTGGGCTCCACACTCAGTGGGAGGTTGTTTGAGTACCCTCTCTTTCCTTCTCCCTTTGCTCTCCTGACTCGTGGTCTCTAAAACAAATAAATCTTAAAAAAAAAAATTAAGAACAGAGCTATCATATGACTTAGCAATTTCATTTATAGTTATTTTGCCAAAGAAAACAATAGTATTAATTCAAAAAGATATAGGAACCCCATGTTTACTTCAGAATTCCAAGATATGGAAACAACCATAATGTCCATCAATGGATAAGTTGATTAAAACTTGTGGTCTACATACACGATGGAATATTATTCAACTATAAAAAATAAATTCTTGCCATTTTTGATTACATGAGTGGAACTTGAGGACATTATGCTAAATGAAAGAATTCAGAGAAAGACCAATATCATATGATATCTCTAATGTGTGAAAATCTAAATATTCATGTATATAAACAAAACATGTATAAGTAAAATAAGATTTACATATGGTACATAAATTTTATAGATTTAAATGTAACAAGTTCACAGAAACATAGTACAGAGTCAGGGGTGTGAATGCCAGAGGTATGGCAAAGGAAGAGTTGGAGAAATGGATTTTTTTTTCTGTTGAATTAAAAAAGAAATTCTAATACTTAAAAAACCACCAAGGAAAAGCTAGTTTCTTAGGCAGTTTATTACATTTCTTTATCCATCAGCATGTTTTAAGATTCTTACAAGTACCTTCAAAAGATTCTGTATTTTGTAATCATACCTGTTTAGAAACATCTCTAAATACATTCCCAAGTAATAATCTAGTAATAACTGTTTTCCAGGCCACTCTTCCCATTTTCTCCTTGGGCTTCTCCTGGCTTGTGCATGTGTGTGTGTGTGTGTACATAGAAATACACATCCATATACAATGAATATACACATTGTTTCAAAATATAAACTAAGCAGTGATGTATATCTTTGCTTACATGTCTTTCCCTGAAGCTAGTACACTGTTAAATACTGCTCAGTTCAGTACTTAAATTTAACAACTTTAGCAAATTAGGGAGGTCCTCAGATTACATTTTTTCCTTACAGAGCAGATTTTTGTGATATTTAAATTCAAGTTTACTTTTAGATTTCAAGAATGAAGAGATCTCCTGGTATCATGTAGGAATTATTCATCAGAATAATTCAGAAGCTGCATTATTCAAAGTTATGAATAAGTGGGACTAGTGAACAGAGTCCAGTGGCTTCAGGTGTCACTGTAATGAATGAATTATATGACTCCATTTGAGTGAAGGCAGATTGTTTTCTCCCTATGGTGCCTCAGGAGCAAATGCTGGGAGAAACAAAAGTAAATTTATTATAATGATATCCTTAGAGGAAAATACAGGAGCTTGGGAAACATAAGCAGGACTGCAACTATCCTCACTGTGCTAAGGTTAAGTTGATGAAGTTTCTCATACAGAGTAAGGTAGGAAGTTAAAAATACAGGGAAGCAGAATCAGAAATAGCAACTTATGTTCACCTCTTTTCTAAATATTCCAAGTTGAACGTAAATTTCAGCGGAATATAACATTATGGCTCAAATTGAACTGCTAACTTCAAGCCCCAAGAGTCCCTAGAGGAAGTGATGTGAAAGGGGGAGAGCATCGGGCTGGGTCCAGGTAGGTTGGGTGAACTGAACCACATCCTACCTCCTACAGGAGTCTCATTTACCAACTCCTCCACAAATGCCCATGGACTCTTCTCTCTTGAAGCATAAATGCTCTGTCAGTTTCATTCACAAGGCCTTGAGGTTTTACAGCTTTGCATAACTTCAATAGTGGGTGAAATAGTTTCACTGGGAACTAATGAAACTGAAATTTGTGTTTCTAAGTTTGTATTTATAATGCTGCAATGTTTAAAATAGGGGTACCCAAATTGCACCAGCTTCAGGCTCACTAAAACTGGGTTCCCTCTGCCCTATAATCACAAACAAGATTTTCTCATCACAACAGCAGAGAACACAAAAATGCACCAGTGGAAGTGTCTTCCTGACTTCCTTCCCTACTTCCAGGCTCCCCACTCTCTTTGAATGCTCTTGGAAAGGATACAAGAAGAACATTAAATGGCAGAGCCCTCATCTTCTTAGCTTGGCTTTGCCTATTTGGATGGGAGAATTAAAGGCAGAAGTATTAGAATTCTTTAGAGAGAATGTAAAGGATTAATACCTTTGTGGTTCCTGAAGTCATGATAGAAGGGCAGAACCTTATCCTTTGGGGGAAAGAGGTTAAAGAAGAAGAAGAAATTTTCAAAGCCAGCAGAAGAGTAAACAGAGGATTTACCAACCAAGGTTACTGGGATGTTTTAAATGGGCAGTAGAGCAAAACATACTAAATTACTGGCCTTGGCCCTGAGCAGTCAGCAAAAACTAAAATAGCAGTTGGTTTTCTTGTTTGATTGGTTGTTCGATTTGTTTAAAATAAACCATTTATAAAAAGAGCTAACAAAATGTGCGAGACCACTAAGAGCAGCAAGATAGTAAACTGAAGGTAAAAACCATCAATTTTAAATGGAGAGATGAAAGCAAATAGCTTCCTGACTGCCCAGTGAGATGCTGTGATCATTAATACTGGCAGAATATTTTCAAAATTCTTCAACTTGTCAAAAATTGTGGTTGTGAAATTAAAAGAGGTGCCGATTGCAGGCCAGTTTTGAGTCCAGAAATTATGAATCTGTCACCCAGCACCCATTTACCCCTTTCCTACATTTACCCTTAATCACCTTAGTCTGAGATGCTCACTTATCAAACACCAAATTACCAAATAGTAATTTATACAATAGCAAACATTTGGCTGAAGAAAGCAACCTGTATCCCCCCCTTTCCACAACATGCTTGCATTTATTTTCTCCATTTTTTAAAAAATATTTGATTTATTTTTGACAGAGCCAGAGCAGAGAGGGAACACAAGCAGGGTGGAGCGGGAGAGGGAGAACAGGCTTCCCATGGAGCAGGAAGCCCAATGCAGGGCTTGATCCCAGGACCCTGGGATCATGACCTGAACCAAAGGTAGATGCTTAATGACTGAGCCACCCAGATACCCCTATTTTCTCCATGGTTTTGCAAGTTTCTTTCAAAATCATTTAGAATCTTTTTTGAACTTGTGTTTCCCATGAATTTGGGAGACCCGTGACAAAAGAACATGCATTCTATTTCTTACCAGAAGATTCATTCAATTTACCAAATATCTACTGAACATGAATTATCTTGTGATCCATTTAGTATTGAAGTGATGTTTCTCTTGTAATGTTCAACTCTTTGATATATTTAAGCTTTATCTTCCTAGAAAGAGGCATCTTCCCAAAATAACTATTCAAGGCCTGTGACAGGCACTACAGAGACATTGAGAAGGTCTCAGTCAGTGTCCCCAAAGCAGCTCTCAATAAAGCATCCATGAAACAGAGATGTTAATAGCAAATCACAACCTACTTGTATTACACCCCCTTACTCTCAGAGGCAAATCTGAGGCTGCAAATAAAGAAGAGTTGTATTTTTCTCATCTTTATTTCTGCAGCATCAAAACAACACTCTTGTGCCTGACACAGAATCAGTAAGGTGTTTTGTTTTTAGTTCATTTTTACTTTTTTGGAGGAACAATAATAGCACCAACTACAGAATGTGCTGGGGAACGTAAAAGTGTACAGGTCATAAACCATGGCCTAATGGAGGCAAGGATCACGAAAACAGGAATAAAAGACACCAACAGATAAAAATCTTAATATTGTTGGCTAGCTTTCTGTCTTTTTGCTGCTTAGATCTATTAAAGGAAAAATTTTCCATCTAGCTTCAAGGAGTGTTGTTGGAGCTAACAGCCTCCAGGTGTTGGCACTTGTGAGATCTACTGGAGTTTGCATCAAGGTCATGGACTTTTCATGTAGCTTCCAGCCAGTGGATCAGTATGGGACATATTATCAGGGTGTGGTCACAAAGGACTCCTCTACTGGCAAATCTTTGCCCTGGAAACCACATTTAAATAAAGTCCAACTTTTGTTCATTCTTTCATAGACCCTGGTCTGATGCTTTATCTTAAAACGTATTGCGAAACCTATCACCACTTTGATGTTCTTTTTTATTTTATTTATTTATTTGACAGAGAGAGAGAGATCACAAGTAGGTAGAGAAGCAGGCAGAGAGAGAGGGGGAAGCAGGCTCCCCGCTGAGCAGAGAGCCCAATGTGGGGCTTGATCTCAGGACCCTGAGATCATGACCTGAGCCAAAGGCAGAGGCTTAACCCACTGAGCCACCCAGGCTCCCCCACCACTTTGATGTTCTATGTACTCTCCAATTTTTCTATTTCTAGACCTTATTCTGTTTCATTGATCTATTTGTCTGTTTTGTCTTTTACCTTGAGGTGAACACTGAAAGTTCCAGATATATTTTCCCCTCATTTTTAGTTGAAGTTTTATTAAGGCAAACATACAAGTAAAAAGAATAAAGTTAAGCTCAGAAATGAGTTATAGGAAGTGATCACCATTTTGGATTTCTTCATCATTTGGCCATTCTGTTGCTGTTTTAGAATTTAGGGAAGTCTTTTTTTTTTTTTTTTTTAAGATTTTACTTATTCATTTGACAGACAGAGATCACAAGTAAGCAAAGAGGCAGGCCAAGAGAGAGGGGGAAGCAGACTCCCCGCTGAGCAGAGAGCCCAATTCCGGACTCGAGCCCAGAACCCTGAGACCATGACCTGAGCTGAAGGCAGAGGCTTTAACCCACTGAGCCACCCAGGCACCCCTAGAATTTAGAGAAGTCTTAAGTTCACAGAAAAATACAAGGGAGATTTCCCATACAGTCCTCAGCTCAGCAAATGCAAAACTTTCCCGTTATCAACATACCTCACCAGAATGGTATACTTGTTACAATTGATGAACCTACTTTGACACATCATAATCGCTTAAAGACCATAAATTACATTAGGTTCATGCTTGATGTTGTACATTCTAAGGTTAGGATAAATGGTTAGTGACGTGCATCCATAATCATAGCTTAAGTATTTTTACTATCCTAGAAACCCTGTGCTCTGCCTATTCATCCCTTCCCTCCACATGCCACAACCACTGGTTTTTGATTCCTTTTAAATTATGAAATTTTTTCTTCATTTATTTTGAAACCATTGTTGGGTATGTACACCTTTTGGCTTTTTATGTCTTCCTGATAAAGACCTAAACTTATATTGCTTATGTAATTTTTTCATACTTTGATTTCACTAGTTTTTCTATGATGTGCTATGTTTTGCTTTTATTTATTCTGGTTTTAAGATCTCTGAAACTGACTTAATGTTGTTCATTAAATATGGAATACTCATAGTCATTGTCTCTTGATAGATTCTCTGTGTTGCTTTCCCTCTTCTTCTGGGATTATAACTATACGTATAGAAGAAGGTTTGATTTTTTCCCAACTCTTTGCATCTTATTTTTGTTGTTTTTTATGTTTCAATTTTTTATTTCCATTCTAGTTAGCATACAGTGTACTATTAGTTTCAGGAGTAGAATTTAGTGGTTTGTCACATATATAACACCCAGGGCTCATCACAAGTGCCCTCCTTACTCCCCGTCACCCATTAAGCCCATCCCCCTGCCCACCTTCCTTCCAGGAACCCTATTTGTTCTCCAGAGTTAAGAGTCTCTTTTATGGTTTGCCTCCTTTTTTTCTTTTTCTTATATTCACTTCTTTTGTTTCTTAAATTCCGTATGAGTAAAATCCTATAGTATTTGTTTTTTTCTGACTTAGTTCACTCAGCACAATCTTCTCTAGCACCAACCTTGATTTCTGCTATGTACAGCTTTTTACATGTACCCAGTGGATTTCTTTCATTTTTAAAGATTAAAATTCCCATTTATGTTTACATTTATCTAATTATACTTTTCTCTAAATTTAACTTTTTGAAACCCACGTAAGCTAATTCCAATGTCTTCCTCATAGATCTCTAACTACTGACTTCTTTATTATGGGTTACATTTTCCCATTTCTATTCATGTCTCTTTTGTTAAATTATACATTAGATATTGTGTATGGTACCTTGAACATATTTTCTGTAAGTTTATACACACATACCAAATACATATCTAAAATCTGTGTGTGTACATTTATGTGTGCATGTATTTTTTTAAGGCAAAGTTAAATTAGTAGATCGTTTTGATCTTATCAAGGCTTTGTTAGGAAAGTCTATTCATTTTCTCCTCCCTACAAAGACACAACTTATTCAAACAGGTTATGGACCTTATTCCTAGGATAATGGCTTCAAGGATCTCAACTGAATTCTAATGTTATTCTTCAAATTATTTTTACTTTAGCTAGTTTAAAACCCCAACATGTATTCCCAAGTCTCTGCAACATCTGAAATCTTTTTTCATCTCTCAACCTTTTGTGTATTTTCTGCTAGACTCTGTGCAATCTCATCCTGCCCACATGCCTCCTAGAATTTAGCCAAGGATAAGGTAAATAACCACATGAAAATTTGAGATACCTTTTTCTCCTTGCCTTACAAATTATATTTACCTTAATAGCCCTTAATTCTGCTGTTTCTTTCATACAGTAAAGCTTTAGTTTCCTGTCAGGGCCCTAACTTTCTGCGTATTTGGGAAATTTCTCTAGGCAGAAGTCTGGATCGCATATGGAACTCAACTAAGTTGGGTTTTGGGGGCTCTGTATATTTGTTTGTTTTTGTTTCAGATCACTGTCCTGTGTCCATTTCCTGATGCCTTAAAATAGTTGATTTATAATCTTGGCCAAGTTCTAGAATAGCTTAGGATATGAAGACAAGCTTAATACCAACTATCAGATTGTAAGTCACAAGTTAGTAAAATATTTGTGTGCTCTTCTGAATCCCTTCTAGGACGCTGAGCTTCTGAGAACATCTCCAATGTCTATCTTGGGGAAAATCTTATATATATTTGATTAAAAATGAACAAATTAATGAGTGAGGATTTTGTTAAATGGGAAGAACTGACTCGTCTGATAGGATTATTAGGAACCATCAAGAGTCCTCTGACTGATATTTGAAATGTTCTGAACACATCAGAGTATCCTAAATTTGAAAAGCACTCAAAGCCAAAAATTCAGAGTGACTATGTTCAAATGCTCATTCTATTATAAGCAATTCCATGATTTTGATAGCTTACTTAACCTTCCTGAACTCAAATTTCAAATACAGAAAAGGACATATGAACCTGGCCTGTGGTAAGCCTTATGCAGAAAGTAGCTGCTTAGGATTCCTGCCTCCCCTATGGAACTTTAATAGTTCACTGTATTCCTCTATCTCAGCTATAAATAATGATAGAGTAATAGAATTATTTGCATTACTATATTACAAGCATTATTTGATTATTATTATAAGCATTTTGTATAAAATAGAGCCAGAGCATACATGGTGTGGTCTGGGAATTCGTGTTATTTCACTAAAGTCCCCAATTCTAACGACAGCTAAATTGTTAAATCAGTGTCAGAGGATACATTGGTACTTGTTGATAACTAGGCTTTAAAATGATGACTATCAATAGAAATATGCCTATCTTTAACAAGCCTATTCAATCTTAACAAATAATGCACTTTTTCATACTACAAACTATAAATAGTTTATTTACACTAATATAGATTTTATCACTAAAGGTCAATGGATCACAGGAAAATAGGAAACATACATTGGGATTTGAGAAGATTTGGTTATTTAGAGAACACTTTCTATAGAAAGGTTTGCAAGGAAGCTGTGGGTATCTATACAAGCTTCTCATGCCTGAGGCAACTTTTAGGGGTCAGGAGCATTGACAGTTGAATGGGAAGAAAGAACAGGCTAGAAAAATGCCTGCCATTCAGGAGAGGAAGACAACGTGGAAGATAGGTTCTCAATTGGGTGAGATAAGGTAAGAATGTGGGTGGAGTAAGAACCAGGAGACAAGACCTGCAAATATTTAATAAATCAGTTTGCTGAATTCAAAATCCCCATTTATGGGATGATGTGAATATAGTGCACAGGAATGATAGCTGGTTTAAGTTTTCAGAGTTAGAACTAACCATCATGGGTTGATCATGATCTAGAAGACAAGGAATGTTCTGAATCAGTATAATATTAGGATCACAGAAGCTTGGAGCTAGGGTTAAATGCTATTGGTGAGTATGACGTAAAAGGGGTCCCTCAGTGAGGCTCATTATTGAGACACCACAGTTAAATCAGTAAGTCAGAGAGTAAGTATCATTCTACAATACAGTCAAGGAAAGACTGGGAAGCAATCTCTTTGGGGAAAATTAGACTTATCAAATATGAATAATTGAGGAATACTCTTCCTCTTCTCCAGGAGTCAAGAAACTGACTTATAAGATCTGTGGGCCAGACCAGCTGAGACCCTAAAGCTGTCTGAGTAAGGTCAGAGGGAGCTAAAGCCAGTGTGACCCAAATGACTTTCAAGATGTCATATCATCTAGGATTTTTAATTTTTGTAAATTGGAGGAGACTGAACAGATTTATGATAGTTCTGAAATAATTCCCAAACAATAACATTATATTTCATCCAACATAGTAGACAATGGACCAATTTCAGAAATAGTATGATTTCAGATTTCAATTACCTATATATTTTTTAGGAAACTATGATTTTTCTTTCTTCTTTTATTCATCCTATCTTTCTTATCGTTCAGAGATTTTTTTTTTTAATTCAGTCTTCCACCTGCCCTTTTATCCTGCAAAAGGAATAGAGGTTTGATAGCCCAAGACTTCTTATATATTCTAAAGACTCTTGTATATCCAACTTAAAATGTTCAAGCCTTCTAGATGAATACGTGACCACAGATGCAGGGCTCATTAACTTATGCTTCTTCATCATCTCAACAGAGATTTTCTAAGCCTCATGCCATGACATATGAATCTCCTTTCCTTTTATATCACATACACACAACCCCCTCCTTTCTCTAATTCCAGTTTAGGGCCTCTGACACATCAATAGAATTCTTAGTGTCCTTGGCCTAGACTATTTAGTTTACCAGGAGGGTCTGGGAAGGAGGCCAAGGACTCACTTTTATATGTATTTTCTAACGATTAAATACATAAAAATTAGGAAAACAATTCTGCTGAGGCTAATGATCAATAAGACTTTTAAGCAGTAAATCCCCTCTCTTCCCATTCTCTGGCAGTAATGACAATGCTCACGTCTCAGAGATAAAACGTTGCTATTTACAGAGGGGATACTTTTCTAAAAGCTGTTATACTTGCTAGAGCCATAATGGAAGGCTTTTGCAAAAGGCTAACAACCTTGGTTTTATTTTGAAGTCATGATTTTCTCAGCTCTAATGGAGCAGAATGGCCTAAATGAACAGGCTGGGATCCAGTGACAGAGCAATGCCTTTTTATTTTTTAAGTAAGCTCTATGCCCAACATGGGCCTCAAACTCATGACCTCCAAGATCAAGAGTCACATGTTCTACGAACAGCCAGGCAGCTGCTCTGAGAAATGCCTCTTTAGAGTAACTGGGTCAGTTATTAAATTTTTACCTGTCAGCTCAAACCCATCCTTCTTTGCCCTGTTTGGTGATGACAGCTGAGTTTTGCAGAATACGTTGATTTTTTTAAAAATAAAGAATAATTGTATAACACTTCAACCAGCTTCTCCAAACGTTCAACATCTTATGAAACTACAGATAGTTATAGAAGCCAAGAGATCAACATTCATACAACCCTTTCAAATAACCTGCTTGTCTTATTTACATGTTGCATGGAGGTAAAGGCTCAAAGTAAAATGGGGAGATGCAGAAGGTCACCTTTTCTCTACCACAATTTCCGCCCTTGACATTCAACTCTCGTGAAAAAGTCGACAAGAAAGATTACATTTATGATTAGGAGTAACACCTCCAGCTGCTATGATTGTATTTATCTCTCACAGCAACCATCAACATTTAGCTATTACTGTGTATAGAGACTAATATGTGTCCCAACACGGCAGTGAGCATTTATTTTCATCATTAATAATTCTTAAGCTATTCATCATAGTAGCTTTAATACATTTGGCTCTTTTGAGTCAAGGTACCCAGAAGTAATATGATACTCTCTGGGATCCCACTGCTATTTTTTTGTGTCAATAGAAATTTATTACTAAGCTTGGAAATGAAGTATTACCTAAGATTGTTTAATGTGTTAAAGATTCCAAACTAGAAAAGAATTATCTTGACTATAGAAGTCTGCTCTTCAGGATACTGAAGTTTAAGATACTAAGAGATTTTCTTTTACTTTTATTTCTAATGGCAAAATATTTAAGTCATTCAACATTATTGTGTAACAGATGGTGCTCACACTTTTCTGAAAAAAGAAGTAGTTTCATAAAATTATGTGCAGGTTTTTTAAAGGCATAAAATTGACACATTTCCTCAAATGTGAGAGCATTTACTTTTTGATTGACTTTTCAAGAAAGATGGTTTCGGCATAGTAATATGTGGTTTGACTGTTGTGACTCTACAGAAAAACAAAGTATATCTTAAGGTTTACAAGCTAACTTTTGCTTTATTGGGAAACAATTAACCACTATCTAGAATTACATAATTGGCCCATGTATTGTAGATGTCCAATTCAATACATAGGGAGTGATCCAGACAGAAGTAGGTGAGTTTTCTCATTGTTGGAAAAAAAAAAGTTCAGTATTAAACCTTGCATTTTAAGAGCACTACTTAGCTCAGACTTTCACGACCTGTATTTATTCCTCAGCTTAAACTTTTTTCTCCATGTTCTTTATTTCCTCAATGGTGAGCCCTAATTTAGTAGAAATAATAGTACTACAGGATGTCATATTTGTAGGTTCCTTGGAAATCATCTAGTTGTACAATCTAATTCTGTTGGTTATAAAATTCATCGAGGGTGGGTCAAAGTCATGTAGTTAATTGAAGGCAGAGTATTGATAAAGGTGTTCAAGCACAGTGTAGATGATTTTTTACATTAGTGATATCAAGAACCTACTATACGTCATGCATTTGAGATGGAAAAATATATAACATAGGATAATCCTTGATTCACATTATTTATAAAATGAAGTATAAGACAATAAAACCTCTCCTGCAATTGCAATCAATTTACATGGTGTTTAGGAAGAATTTGATAGCATCATGTTGGATGTTAGTATGATCACTTTGGCTACCACATAGAGACTATACTGGAAGAGTAAGAGTAAAGTAAATGAAACAACATAACATAGTGGGGTAAACATGAAAAGTGACAGGTTAGTTTCACAAGAAAACAGTTCCTGATAAAGAATGTAATATCCCAAGTGGTTTATTAGAGAACTTGGGTGAAGGAAACAGATTTGAGCAGAAGGACCCAGTGAACCATGATGCTGCTAAAGTGGGGATCTCAACTAATCACAAAGGGAATTCCAAATTTAGAATTCTGAACTTGGAAATGGCCTATCAGAGAAGTTTCAAACTGAAGCAAGAACATTGGGCTTTTGTAACACACATTGACCAGGCAAGAAAAGGGTTGTGCCTGAGAACAAATTTAACATGGGATGAGATTGTACCCCTTAGCTGAGCACTATTACTAGAGAGATCATATGGGAGCTAGCATGAAGCAACACTTCTGGAAGCTAAAGGAATAGTGATTAAGTTCTGAAGAAGAGACGTAGATGGTGCCCACAATGTTACTTGAATGGGAAATTAGAGGAAAAGAAGACACAAGGTTGGAACCTGGGGTTTTCTTGGATGTACAAGATGGATGGGAAGAAGGAGTTAAGGGTGACTTCTCATTTTGTAACTTACGCACCTTTGTTGATGGCACTGATACTTCCTGTGGGGAACCATCATGGTTTAATTTGTGGTATCACGGCTGAAAAGGGCGATATTTGAGTATTAATACAAGTCTAGATGGAAGCACAGAATGTGGAATCATCAGAATATAGTCACAGAAGCCAGGGCAGACAGAGTAGGTGATTCCAATGAGTGTAAAAAGAAAAACAACAACAACAAATACCACCCTCCCCCCAAAAAACTAGTTAGAATTAAAAAAAAAAAAAAGTGAGAACACAGATAATCAATTCCTTTAAAAAAGAATGAACAGGAAATAAAGTTGTGCAGAAAAATCTTAAATATTTCAAGAAAGAGACACTATTCTGGAATGTTAAATTCCATCCAGAATTTAAGGATTATATCAATTGGAATTTTATAATAGAAATATTTGTGACCACAGGATGGAATAATGGGATGAGAAAAAATAATGGAAAATGATTAATGTGACCACAGGTATAGGCCATTTGAGTATTTTCTCTATAAAAAGAAGTGAAAAACAAGGTAGGGCCTTAGTAGGAATATGAGACCCAGGGAGGTTTCGTTACTAATTTTTCATCTTTAAAGAATCTTTAAAGATACATGGAAGACAGGTATAATCAAGGAAGCAGAGTCTCTAAATAGCCTGGAGTAGGATGCAATATATAACAGAATGGGTAGATTTGGGGGAAAATGCATTTTTTTCCATTTTATTAAAAGAGAAGACAATACATGTCAGTAGAAGTAAATTTATAGGTAAGAAGTTGGTGAAGATAATGGGCCCTAGAATCTCAAATTGGAGATCTCAAATTAGAATCTCAAACAAACCAGATGAGATCTGAGTCATAGTCTCTTTCTAATGCAGTCTTTTCTGCTCCTCTACCCTACCTGTGTGGTTGGCATTGTTCTCCAAAACCAACCCTTCTCTAAGATGCTCATTTATAACCTACTAACCTTAGAAAACCATTCAAACCCATGATCACCAAGTATAAGATAAGGAGCCAGTACAAGGCATTGTTCATGTGCTCATTTGGATCATTCCTCAGTACCGTTCCTCTGTTCATTGGGCATGTGGTTTAACCTGCCCAACCATAATTCTGCACATCAGGAACATGTAAATTAAATCCCTGTGCCATCTTTTTTTTTTTTTTTAACCAAGTTAAAAGATAATGCAATCCTACACTATAGGGACTATAGGGGTCATTACTTTCTTCTACACGATTTTCTATGCCTCAGATCTGAAGGAAGATGTTCAATTTACAATGTCATATAAGGTACTTAGCATTCGATTTGTAAAGTCAGCACAATAATGCTTTTTTTATATAAGGCTAGTTTTAGAATCTAATTAAATCATATATGGGGAAACACCAGTAGTACAGTTTGGGTTATAATAAAGTCAGTGGAACCTACTTAGTCAAAAGGAAGGAATCAATAATATTACAGTGAGTCTCAGATAATTCAAGGATGGGAAGGTTTCAAGACTTCAGGAATAAATAAATTTTTTTAAAAAGGGACTTCAGGAATAAAGTAGTAATAAAGAGTAAGTGAATAAAAAGTAAGTGAAAACCAGGGATTGAAAAAACGTGAGCAGTACTTTATCACCTGCTCATGGTCCCCGATTTTTTTTATTCCATTCTTATTTTATGTACAATTCCCACATGGTAAGAAGGAGCAGGAAAGAATTGTAAAACTTTGTGCTTTTTCCTTTAGCAATTGGAGAAAAAGAAACCAGCTCCACTTTTATTCAGTGACAAGTATGTTGGGAGGAAGGGATAACATAGATTGGGTCAAGGACACCTGGGATCAGGCTGCAGAATCATAGGACTGAAAATGGCTACTTTATTATTGATAACCAGATAGATGGTGATAGGGAATAAGGTGGTATGGGAAATAAGAGGTTTCCTATAAAACTAGGGTTTAAAAATAAAAGCAAAATATTTGATAGAAAATCTAAAAGGCATCCCAATTCCTAACATACTGGGTGACTGACTTAGGAACCTGCAGGAGAGATCAAGAGTTTTCCAACTGCTTCTTTAATACAAAACCAAATATAATGCAAAAGATAAGAATAAGCTTTGCTGAGGGCATAATTTGCAAACCATTTCTACATCCATGGTCTCAATTCAACACATTGTTTCTGGAACACTCTAATTTTTTCTCATGTCACGGCCTCTAAATGCTCTTTCACTTAACCTGGAAAGCTATTTTTGTAGACCTTAACAAGGCTCTCACTTTTTTCAAGTTTCCATTCCAATATAATTTCTTCAAATACTACCATCTCCTTTTTCTTAAAACATTCTTCATATTCCTTACATTTAAGTTTTTCTTTAACTTTTTTTTAATAGATCATGCTCCATTGGAACTCCAGAGTGGTGCCCCATCTTTCTAGTTTAGTCTGTTCTTACCTAGAAAGTTTTCTGGTACAGAGAGGGAGTCCTACAGTTTTACTGAATGTGAAGTGAGTAAGTAGGTAAATCTGAGTGTCAAAGAAGCATGATAAACTTCAGCAGAGATTTAGTTTTACAAATGCAATAACCAAGGCTCAGAGATGTTTCTGTAACAGGGAACACCGTACAGGTAGTAGTAAGTTGTAGTGTGAGGACATACATAGAATAAACTGATATGCTGTTTCACATTTAACACTATCACAATACATTGTATGACTCATGCACCACAAGAATTCTAGAAGCAAATAATAAGGCAGAGTAGTTTGAAAAGGGTCTTTATAGTTGAAGAAAACTGGATTTAAATGCTATCTCCACAAGTCTTGCGACGATTAGTTACCTAATTTAAGCCTCACTGTCCCCTCTGTAAAGTAATTAAAAAATTCACCCTATGAACCTTTCATTAGTACTAAGTACACAAATGGATATTAAGTGATTAGCTTTGAGTGGAGACCATGGCAAAAACTGGTAAAAGTTATTGCTATCCTTATTGTACACAGGAGAGAGTCCACAGATGTCTTCTTAACTCTGATATCTCCATAGTTTCTAAAAGAGCCTGAAGAACTCAGAAGCCAGAATTTATTAGGGACCTAACATTTGGGTGACACACAGAAGCCAGACAATGCCCTTTCAAAAAATGAGGTAATTACAAAAAACCCTAGCTCCCAAAATAAAAGATGACAACATCAATACGTGCTACATACAAAACCACCAAACACTGGATACACTTGGAGATGGGGGCACCATAGCCTATGTGGGGATTCTATGAACACAAGGAGACATTTCTTCTGGGTTATCAATTAGAAAAATGTGCTCCCACTGGGAAGACAACACTTCAGGGAACATCCTAGGAAACAAGATAAAATGTGTAAAGAACAGGACAAATGGGTACTTTATGTTTCTAACTTTTACCTATCCCTATATCAACCCCAATTACCCCAGCTCCCACAAATGTCACAGCAGCTGATAGGAACAAAAGTCTAAATAGTCTTACTAGTACATTCTTTCAGAGATACACAAGAAGTATTATTATAGTTCTCCTCTTTTGAATCAGAATTTGTAGAAATATCTACTGTGAGGAGTTTTGAAACTAACCAAAACAAGACTGATTCACTACAGAAGAGTCAAGATTCCAGGACTATAAAATAAAATGAGCAAGAATTGCCCCTACCCAACCAAAGACTAAACAAAAAAACAAAACTAAACTAAAGGGATAAATAGAAAACTGAGAAAATGAAGGATCAGACTTTGAAGAAAATATAATTCAACAAACAAGGGCATTTCTCATAAGTGCTTATGTAATAGCAAATACACATTTAAAAAGAGACTTAACTGTCTCCTGAAAGTAAGGCAGGAAACTTCCTCTCTCCTTTCCTTAGAGCATTTACTTAGAAAATGTGTAAGTTCTTTCTCTCTTTGAAATGCATGTAAATTTTTTTTAAATCATAGTGAGTCAGACCAAAAAATAAAACAAAACAAAACAACAAAAACAAACCTTGTCCAGGTTTAAGAGTATGGGCTGTCTTTCTCAGGAATCGGGAACCATCTCCCTGAAATGTAACCATCAAAGAAAATTGCTCCGATTTCTGTAGGAGGGTAAGAGCCTAAATTCAACAGCTGCCTCATCCTACATTCCAAAACTACCTCATATCATAAATATAGGACAAGTTTAATTTTCCTTTGGACAAAGCCAATTAGCAAACAGATGGCCATCTCAATTACCAGGTGAACTATGTGTGACAAATGAGGCCTCTTGAGGACCAGCTATTTTTTCATCTTGAGATGATGTATATAATAGATTTTATCTGTTTGGCTAACTGCAAAGGTAAGATTTGTTCTGTTTTTGCAACATCTTAATGTATTGCCTGCGAAACTCATGCATTCTGGTTTAATGCTTATTCAGTAATAAAACTGTGTTTTGTTTTATGGTTGTTGTTGTCTCTTGTAACATTGTGGAGAAGTTTTGTTTCAGGAGTTGTTCCCCCCCCCCCCATAAGATCCCAAAACTTCCCACTATAGATTGACCAACAAAGATCTTCAGTTAAAAAACAACAACAAAAAAACCACCTTCAGTTTAAAGAAATAGGAGTTTAAAGGCTAAAGGAAAAGACAGCACAAGTAGATAAAAGGAAACAGTACAAACCCAAGGTCACAAGTTCAGTCCCAAGGTAGAATTTATTGGTGAATTAGAAAACATAGAGTAATATATTTACTCCTAAAAAATTATCATAGAAGTCAAAATAAAATTAGAAATTATAAATTATTAATTTATAAATAGAATTTATAAATTATAAATAGAAATTATAAAATTAGAAGTTAATTTAAATATATAGAAATTATAGAATTTATAGAAATTATAAATTTAGAATAGAATTTATAAATATATATTATAGATTTTATAATTATATAGAAATTATAAATATATAAATAGAAATTATAAAATTAGAAGTTAATTTAAAAAGATAATCTCAGATAAGAAAATTTGGTGTCAAAAAAATTGAGGCTGCAGACTTTAAAAGGTATTTAAAAATTTTAAAAACTGAATATTGAAAAGACATAGTTTATCATAAAAATTTGATGTTACAGCATGTAATTCTAACTCAGTTCAGTTAAACTACTGAATTGCAATAATAATAGAAGTTTGTTCTGCTGGCAGAAAAGGGAAGTTTTCTACAGACATATGTTAATTAAGGTCTATCTCAGACTTCCCTACATCAATATTCAATGCCAAACATGGACTCAGAGAATAAAAGTGACCCTAACCCATTTTGGGGGAGGAAAAAAAACCTACAAAATTTGTCATCTAAAGTTGGTCCATTCAAATGAAGAACTCAGGAATGGAGAAAATGATTTTTTTTTTTTTTTGAGAAACTGATTTTAAGGAGGAAATCGATGGTGAGAAAGGAATCCATTCAAGCTGAGATTCAATACTAAACTGCAAATTAATAGTTACAGAACAAAATGTTAAAAATCTTAGTGTAAAAAATTAACATAATAAGGAAAAATCAGGAGGTAGAAGGAAATTATTATAAGAGCTAAAGACAAAAGCCTGCTATTTTTACCATGCATAGCAGGAAATCAATAGAAAATTATCTTAAAATATGAGGTTAAAGAAACACATAATGGTTCCATCTTATTGTTTAACAACTTTTTCTTAACCTTGAATGAATATATTACAGAGTGGTACATCTTGTGATGAGAAAACATGTATTTGAAAATCAGCAATAGTTTGAAAATCATCAACCGCTCCAGTTTGTTTTCCTTATGGTTTCAGTGAACTTGCATTTAATGAATTTTATTATATTTTTAAAAATGTTATCTCAGATTTTTTTTGAATATCTATACACTTCCACACTTACAGATTTGTCTGAAATCATGCACACCCAATAGAGAGGTTGGTTTATTTTAATTTGCAATTTCACTTTGATACTTTTTGTCATTATTTGAAATCTTAATAATAAGCATGTAACTTTTAACCAAAAAATTAAAACAGAAAAAAACATACAAGATGCTACATTGGCTTTTTTTTTTTTTTTAAGATTTTATTTATTTATTTGACAGAGATCATGAGTAGGCAGAGAGGCAGGCAGAGAGAGGGAGGGGGAAGTAGGCTCCCTGCTGAGCAGAGAGCCTGATTCGGGGCTCAATCCCAGGACCCTGGGATCATGACCTGAACTGAAGGTGGAGGACTTAACCCACTGAGCCACCCAGGCCCCCTACATTGGCTAATTCTTCGAGTTGACATTTGGATCATTATTTTCTTTGCATTATTTTTTATATACCATAATGATGTAATTCACCTTTACCTATGTTTTATCCACTCAATTCTGAACCTTCTCAGACGAATTCATCATTTTGATATTCATCTTCCAGGTACATTTCTATACATATAAATGTATTTGTGTATACAGTATTATTTTTTTAAGATTTTATTTATTTGAGAAGGAGGTGGGGAAGAACAAGCAGAGAGGGCTGAGGAGGAGAGAGAAATAGTCTGAAGCAGATTCTAAACTGAGCTTGAAGCCAGACACAGGCCTCGATCCCTTGATCATGGGACTGTGACCTGAGCTGAAACCAAGGGCTGGATGCTAAACTGACTGAGATACCTAGGTGCCCCATGTACACAGTATTACTTAAGAATTTAGTAAATGGTTTCAGATTGCTTATATTGTTCCACAAATTTCCATTTTTAATGGTATTAATTCTTATGTAGTTCAACCTCATGCTTTTTAACAGTTGTAATATTCCATTATACTACTGTATCATCATCTAGCTATTCTTTTATTTTGAGTAATTTTTGTTATTTCCTATTCTTTCCTGTTCTAAGTAAAGCTACAGCCACCAAACTTTAAATACTTTCTTGGCAAATGTTCAGATTTTAAGGTATGACAAACTGGCAGTTTCAATTTCTTCTAATCCTCCTTCCACATATGCACACTGAAGATGTAGTGGGGATATTGAGTGTCACTATCAGTCAGAACTAATTCAAGGAGAGTGACATAGGATGGAGACAAAGGTCAATACTAAATTTGACCCTATCCCATAAAAACATTTGGTCAAAACAACACTGAGAAAACTCCTAGAACTTGGAGGTGAAGCTGATGCTCCTCCTGCACCAGAGTGCAAGAAAGACCGCCTTAGATGGACAAGAGAAGTATCTACACAGTGACCACATTACCTCTCCCTCCAAGCTAGTGCAGAACCATGTGGAGAGGTCCTCTGAGTCTCATTTCCCCAGTAGGAAAATAACCAGGAGGGACAGTCTCCCACCCCCCATACTGTGGATCACTTTATGGAAGACTTTACTCTGATCTCATCCCAAAGGGTCTGCAGGGGAATGTGTGGGACTCAACCATTGGAAATCTGAATGTGAAGGAGAAGGGAAGAAAGTCCTGTAACAAGTAGCACACAGGTCTTGGTAGATCACATTTATATGTGTAATGCCCAAGTAGTAATCCCAACCAGTGGCTTTACTCACTGCAGAACCAAATCAGTGATGCTCTCACCAAGGAAACTTCAAGTGGGTGCAGATATGCCTGATTTCAAACATCAAATGAGGTTTATTACTGGCCCTAGAGCCTAGTTTGTCCACACCCAGGCAAGGAGCTGAGTCACAGCCCACCTACTGTGGAGAGTGTCAACTAGTATAATATGATCAGAAAGGCTGGTTAGAAAACTTGTAAGTTGTAAAAGCCAGTGGCATTAGAGATAGGGGCAGGTAAACCAATGAACCTACTCAACCTTGGAATATAGGGTACAAGTCAGCCTGAGTTAAGACAACAAATAAAACTTAAGTCAGCTTTAGAATAGCTTTCCCCAGTTTTCCATGGGTAGCTAGACTAATTGGTAGTCCTGCTCATTGTTAAATAGAACCTCCAGCCTGCCTGACCAGGGAACATAACCAGAATACATGAGAAGCTGGGTAACCTATCCAACAGTCATATATACAGTGGCACTTGAAGGATAGACCATGGCTTTTCCCATCTGCAGATGAACACTGATAGACTCACCTGACCAGGAAATTCAGTTTACACCCTTGCCTACTTCTGGTCCCTAAACAATAAGTTATATAAGCCCTGAGTCTTGCTCTGATACCATGCCAGATCAGGGAAAACTAACTCATAGCCCCATAGATTATTGAATAAGATATCAAGTCCTAACTATTTAGTCAGCCTGGCCGATGAATCCAGATAATGGTGGAGCCCACCTTGGGTGGGGAACCAAACCAGCACCACCCTATGCCTTACCTCAGAACTCAAACAGCTGCCTCACCCCAAAGTAGACAATAGCAGGCCTCAAGTGGCCAAGGATATTATCAGCAGACCCAACCAGAAACCCAAACTGAGTAGACTGGGGAAGATTTATCTCTTCCAAACCTGTGAAGTCTGGAAAAGGAAACCAGTTACTCAAATGTATAGATACAATGTAAGGAATCAAAGATTTTTTTAAAATGACAATAAATGAAACTAATAAAGATCTTGAAGAAATGGACATCTATGGACAAAGAATTCAGAATAATCCTCTTAAAGAATCCTTTTTAAGAGCTAAGAGTACAGAAACTACACTAAATTGGGAAAATAATGCATGAACAAACAAGTTAGACAAAGCAATAGAAAACATCAAAAAATAAAATGTTCTAGAGCTGAAAAAGATGATTGAAGAATTTGATAGTTTCAAAAGCAGACTTGACCATGAGAAAAGAGAATCAGCACCCTGGAGGAAAGGATATCAGAACTCATCCTGTCAGAGGAACAAAAAGAGAAAAGAATATCAAAGAGTGAAGAAAGTCAACTAGACTTATAGGACACAATGAAAACAAACATTCATATGGTGATAATTCCAGAATGAGAAAAGGATAGAAAGTATATTAAAACAGTGACAGCTGAAAACTTCCTGAACCAGGGCAGAGAAATGGACCTTCCAATCTATGAAGACCCCAAGTAGGTTGAATCTGAATAAGGCTGCACTAAGACACACTATAATTATCAAAAGTCAAAGACAAAGAATCTTAAAAACTACAAAAGAGAAAAGTTATATACAGGGAACCCCTATAAAGCTAGTGGTAGATTTCTCAACAGACAATTCAGGCCAGGAAAGAATGTGAAGACACATTCGAAATACTGGAAAAAAGAAAAAAAAAAAAGAATGGATAAAGATCCTATAACCGTGAAGCCACCCTTCAGAAATGGAGGGATAAAATCTTGAGCAAAATTGAGGAAATGTATTATCACTAGACTTGCCTTACAAGAAAGGTCAAAAGTAGTTGTTTGAGTAGAAGTATAGGAATCCTAATTATCATGAAAACACAAAGAAAGTAGTGTAAAATGCCTTGAAAATGGTAAATATATAGTCAAAGTTAGATTTTGTAATTTGGTAATAATAATGCATAATTCACTTAAAACTCTATTTTAAAAGTTTTTTTTAATGTAGTAAAAAATACCATAACCACAAAAATTATATATAAAAAACATGAACTATAACAGTAATAACCTAAAATGTAAGGAAGAGAGGAAATAAAAATGTAAAATTTAGGAATTCTATTGAAGTTACCAGCTTAAAATAGGGTATTATTATTTAAAAATGTTTTATATAAGCTTCATGATAAGAGGAAACCTGTAGTAATCATACAAAAGAACATGATAAAGAAGTCTTACTAATACCAAAATCATAAAAATATGGGAGAATAAAAAAAGAAAAGCAGGAGAATAAGATACGAGAAACAACAGATCTACAGAACAACCAGGAACAATGAACAAATCGGCAATATTAAGTCCTTCCCTATCAATAATCTCTTTATATGTAATCTAATTAAATTCTCCAAACAGCATAAAAAAGCCAAATGGATTTTAAACAACAAAAACAGATTCCTATACTGACTAATGCTGAAGAGGGATGGAAGAAAGGCACTTCAAGAAAATGGAAAACAAAAAAAAGGTACTTAGATAAAATAGACTAAATTAAAAAATGGTAAAAAGCAGCAAAAAGGTTATTACATAATGATAAAGGAATCACTCCATAAAGAAAATGTTAAAATTATAACTACTTATATACCCAACATTAGAGTACCTAAATATACACAGTGAAAACTAACAGCTAAAAGGAAAAATGAACAGGAATCTAATAACAATAACAGTCGAGGATTTTAGTACCCCACCTATGTCAATGAACATATCATTCAGACAGATAATCAATTGGAAACATATCTGGACAACACTGTAGAATCACTATAGAATAAATAAATCTAACATATACAGAACATTTTACCCAATGATAGCAGATTACACATTCTTTTCGAGAGCACATAGAACATTTTCTGGGATAAACCATGTTATGCCTCAAAACAAGTCTTAGGAAATTCAAGAATGAAATTCTATCAAGTATCTTCTCTGACCACAATGGCATGAAGTTAGAAATCAACTAGAGAAAAATTAGAAAATTCACAAACACATAGAAAATAATGACCTCCTGAACAACCAATGGACCAAAAAATACATTAAAAGATATATGACTTCTAAAATGAAAACTGAAACATGATATAGCAGAGCTTTTGAGAAACAAAGCAGTTCTAAAGGGAAGTTTATAACAATAATTGTGTACATTAAAAAGAAATATCCTGGGGCGCCTGAGTGGCTCAGTGAGTGAAAGCCTCAGCCTTCAGCTTGGGTCATGGTCCCAGGGTCCTAGGATGGAGCCCCACATCGGGCTCTCTGCTCAGCAGGGAACCTGCTTCCCCTTTCTCTCTGCCTTCCTCTCTGTCTACTTGTGATTGGTCTGTCAAATAAATAAATAAAATCTTAATAAAAAAGAAATATCCTAAATAAACATCTTTATATCTTAAACTAAATAAATAATATTAGCCCAAATTTAGCAGAAAAAAATAAATAATGTAGATTAGAGTAGAAATAAAATAGAACAGAAAAATAGAAAAAAATTAATAAATAGTTGGTTCTATGAAAATTTTAACAAAGTTGACAAACCCTTAGCTAAACTAACCAAGGGAAAAATAGAAACCCAAATCAACAAAGTTATACATGAAAAAGGAGACATAACTACCAATACCACAGAAATACAACAGATCATAAGAGGCTATAATGAATAACTATATGCCACCAAATTGAGAAATCTAGATTTAAAGAAAAATTCTTAGAAACATTTAATTTACCAAGATAGAATCAGGAAGAAATATATCATCTGAATAGACCAGTTATTAGTAAGAAAGTTGAATAAATAATTTAAAATCTCCCAATGAAACAAAATCATGAACCAGATGATTTTATTGATATTTTTTGATATTCTACAATATCAGAATATTTATCGATATTCTACAAACAAAGACTTAACACCAATCCCTCTCAAACTCTTCCAAAATATCTTAGAGGTAGGAACACTCTCAAACTCATTTTATGAGGTCAAGGATTACCCTGATACTAAAATCAGAAAGAGACACAACTAGAATAGAAAACTATAGCCCAATATCCTTGAGGAATAGAGATGCAAAATTCTCAGCATTAGCAAACTGAAATCAGCAGCACATTAAATGGATCATTTGCTGTGATCAAGTGGGATTTACCCCAGGATCTGAGGATGGTTAGACATATACAAATCAATGTGACACATCACATTAATAGAAAGAAAAAAAAAATCATACTATCATCTCAATACTTGAAGAAAACACTTTTCATAAAATTCAGTATCTATTTATGAATAATAACTCTTATATTAGGCAAAAGAAAAACATCTCATCATAATGAAGACCATATATCACAATCCCATACTCAACTGTGAAAAGTTGAAAGCTTTTCCACTAGGATCAGTAACAAGAAAATGGTGCCCATTGTCCTTGCTCCTACACAATATAATAGCAGAAGTCCCAGATAGAGCAGTCAGGCAAGAAAAAGACAAGGCATCCAAATTGGAAAGGAAGAAATAGAATTGTTTCTATTTGCAGATGACTTGATCATATATAGAAAATCATAAAGACTATTAGATCTAATCAATGAATTCGATAAAGTTGCAGGATACAAAGTTGATAAAGATTAGTGTTTCTATCACTAACAGTGAATTTTCTGAAAAGGAAATCAATTCCATTTACAGTAGCATCAAGAAAAAGTGAAATCCTTAGGAGGTAATGGAGGTTAAAAAAACCTCTATTCTAACAAGATCAAGATACCAATGAAGCAAATTCAAGAAGACATAAATTAAAAGGTATCTTGTGTTCATGGATTAGAAGAAATGTTGTTAAAATGTCAGTACTACCAAATGCCATACATATTCAATGCAATTCCTATTTTTTGTTTGTTTTGTTTTTAATGAGGGAAAAATAAACCACCTTCTAATATTTACACAGAACCAAAAAAGGTGGCAAGTAGCCAAAGAAATCCTGAGAAATAAAGTAGGAGGCATCACACTCTCAGATTTCAAGCAATACTATGAAGCTATAATAATCAAAATGGTATGACGGTGATAAAAATACGTAGACCAAAGGAACAGGCTCTGGCACCCAGAAATAGATCCAAGCATGTACAGGCAACCAATATTTGACAAGGGAAGCAAGAACACTCAACGGAGGAGAAAGAAGGTCTTATCATAAATGGTGCAGGGGTAATTGGATATTCACATGTAAAATAGTGAATTCTGGACCCATATATTATACTACTTACAAAAATTAACATAAAATAATTAAGTATTTAAATGTAAAACCTGAAACCATTAAACTCCTAGAAGAAAGGGATAAAGCTCCTAGACATCTTGGCAATATTTTTTGGGTTATGACATCTAAAACACAAGCAACAATATCAAAACAAACAAGTATGGTTACATAAAACTAAAAATATCTGTATAGCAAAAAAAAAGTAAGACAATCTATGGAATGGGAAACAGTTGCATATATAGGATAAAGTATTGTCAAAAATATTTAAGGAATTCCTGCAACTTAATAGCAAAAAGACACAACCTAATTAAAAAAATGGGCAAAGGACCTGAATAAAAAAAAATTATATACACACACACACATACATACATACCCACCCACCCAGAGGTACATGAAAAGATGTGTAATATCACTAGTCATGAAGGAAATACAAATTAAAACCACGATAATAAGATATCCGTTCATTCCTGTTAGAATGTCTATAATCAAAAAGACAAGAGAAATTCTGGCATGAATGTGGATAAAAGGGAATCTTATGCACTGTTGTAAATTGTGTATGTGTAAATTGGCAAACACTATGAAGAACAGTTTGGAGAAGGCTAAAAAATTAAAAATAAAAATGCCATTTAATTCAGTAGTTCCACTTATGGGAATATATCCAAAAGAAATGAAAACACTAAGTCAAAAAGATATCTGTACCCCCATGTTCACAGCACCATTATCTACAATAGCCAAGACATGGAAACAACCCAAGTGTCTACTGATGAATAAATTAAAAAGTCATGGCATGTGCACATACACCACACACACATACACACACGAGTACTATTTCGCCAAGAACATCAGTATACCCTACTATGTGCAAGGACATGAATGGACCATGCAGGCATTAGGTTATGTGAAATGTATCAGACTTATAAGTGAAATCATACAATATTTTCCTTTATATGTGGAATCTAAACAACTTCTAGGAATTATAATTACCAGAGGCAGATGGGAAGGAAGAACTGGAGGAAAATGGTCACCAGGCACAAACTTTCAGTTATAACTAAGTACTAGGAGTGACATGATAACTATAGTGAACACAGCTGTGGGATACATAGGAAGTTAAAAGTTAATCCTTCTCATCACAATATTACCTAGGGACTAAAAGTTAAAAATCATAATTAATGATCCCAAGTTATCTGTAATTTTGCTAGTAGCATATAAATCATTAATTTAAAACCTCAGTTGTCAAAACATGTAGAAGTGAGAGGTGGTTTAGGGATCAGATAAGTGGAACAGATGTTTTAACGAATATCCTGATTGAGCCAGAATGGGTTCTACACAGAGTATTTCTTCCTAAACTCCAGAATTTTACTCAGGCTCTTTTTCCTCCTTCACTTCTCTTCATACATCCAACTTCTTCATATTCTCAAGGCCCAATTCCTTATTAAACCCTTCTCCTATTAATCAGAATAAGGATGTACCAGGGTGACAGGTTTTTTTTTAATGTGCTACTTATTTTACTTATATAAATCTCATAAATTTTATAAGTATAAAACTTTGTTTTCATTTTTAGAATAATTTCAGGTCTATATATAAAGCAGGGGGGAAATGAGTTAAAAGAAATTAATGCACAATGAATTGTTTGATCAAAATGGTGTGTCAAATATCTTGCTTGTGTTGGTAAGTATGGAAGTACAAGGAATTGCAGAATACTAAGGTAATGACCAAGAAGTTATCTTTCTTACATAGTTGAGAAGTCTGTCCATTTTCTGAAAAAAAAAAAAAAATCACTAAGCTAATCCCATTCATTTCCCTTGTCAATTGCTCTGTGCCAGACACAAAGAGATGATGTGCAGAAGCCCAAATCTAGTTTTTAATATTAGAATCCAGATGTGGATAAGAAGTCAATTTTTCCCTGTCTTCTCTTGGTCTCCCATTTCTCAGTATAAGAAAAATGTCAGCTTCCCTTTTTCTTTCCTTAGCATCTGTAGAGAGCAGCATCTCTTTACCTCCACCACCGTCTTTATCTTTTCTCTTTATTTTTAAGGAATCTTAGTAATAGATATACTCTCCTGTTCCCTGCTAATCCTTTCTCCTTTACCTATTTTTCATGCTAATACCTTCTACTCTGTGTTGCTTCCCCTCTCCACAGGAAAAGTAGTATTCCCAGAAAAAATATATCCAGAAACCATCCAAAGAGAAGTCACAGTATTGATAAGGAAATCCAGACAAGCACAGATGGTTCCAGGCCATAAGATTAATTTCCTTCTTAACCGTAGATCTTAAGGGAAGTGAAGATCTAAGCCACTTGCTTTCTTCCCTAGATGCTACTTTCAAGGACTCCACTTGGGCAGACTGCTTGAGATTGAGGGTAGGTATGACCCCTAGTCCCTACCTTCACTGCTCTTTAGACATTACTCACCAAACAAAACTCCCGTGGGACAGATGAGAGGCATCCAACATCCTTTGTGTACCCCTATATTCATACTCAAAGAAAGACACATCTAACTTGCATTACACCTGCCTGTGCAATGAACCTCAGCCAAAATATTCAACTGTGTAATCTCCAAATGCCCTAGATGACATTGCACTGGGTATTATTTGAAATCATGCTTCAGGGGGAACAAAGCTTAATAATTTATGCCTTCTTGCCTTTTTAAATTTTCTCTTTATTGCCTTTTGGCAGGGCCCACTAAGTATAAATTGAATAAAGTGAGACATCACACATTGAGTATTAATTACCACAATATTAAGAGACCCTGCAGCTTTGCCTTCTGAGTTGAACAATGGCAAACTGTGAGGAAATAGAATTTTAAAGATTGCTTGCTAATCTTCCTCTACTCAGAATGTGAGTTATGCACATGTTTCTTAGCTTTTATATTTTTTCTTGAATTCTATTAATGGGCCAATTGTTGGTCTGAATGAAGCAAAAACTGGACCCGGAGATGTTATATAGTAAAGCAGAAGATTCTAGGACAGAATCTGTTAAAGAGCTCAGTGGTAAAGTTATGGGACTTGAAGACATGAATTCCTTTGCATGTCAAAGAATTCAGGAAGATAGAGGTGTCATTCCTACTTGAAAGAACCCCCCCCCAAAAATCCTGAAAACCACTGACCTGCAAAATTTACACAAATTTCATGCAAGTGGAAAAAAAGAGAGCCCTAGGAGACCCAAAGCAGTGGGCATAGAACAGTGTGAGGAAGTGTTTGCAGAAAGTTGGCTTATTCTTGTAGACCCAGGTATGTCAATGGAAGACATAAGAGAAGTGTATGTCATGTCTTGGGCATCAATTTGTGTAGGAAAAAAATTTGAACTCAGCCATGAGTTTTTTGTACTGTTTACCCACCACCTGGAAGTGAGTACTGTCTCATGCTATCTCTTCATGTTACCTGAATAGGTGACTTCACTGCAGGGAAAAAGAATCACAGGTTTACCGATAACATGAGTACTCATGGCACAGGCCCAGAGTGTTTAAGAGAGAGAGAGAGAGAAGGAAGTTAAATAGTAGGAAAAACATGGGTTTCTACCCCACACTAACAACTAGATTTCAGTGCTGTCACTTTGTACATCCATCATTATTCCCAATATTGAAATATCAAAAGGTTTCCCTCTTAAGAGTAGGCAACAAAGTGTATTATTACAATTTTTGTTTAATATTATTCTGAGTATTAGCAAGTAAAACAAAAACTAATATCATATGAAGTTAAAAAAAAACTGATTATGTCTAGAAGACCAGTCTACTTATCTAAGAAATCCAAACTAATGTTCAAGTAAAGCCTTAATATTAATTGGTGTATGTCATAAAGTTACAGAATACATGGTTCATTCAATAGTCCACAATCAATTGTATTTATGTATACAACTATGTGTACGCAATAGTTACATACATATAGCAGGTATCCTCAATTCAACCCTTATATTCAGTGCATCCCTGTTAAAATCTCAGCAACTTATTGCGCATGTTAATTATTGTAGAACTGTCAATTCTAAAGCTCAATGGAAATGCAAAGATCCAAGATTGCCAAAGGAAATGTTGAAGAAGGCAAACATAGAGGACCAAAAACTTAGTTCAAAGCTGTGGTAGTATGTCATGATCCTAGTAAAGGATAGGTACACAATGAAATAAACAATCTAGGAAGCAGTATAAATTTACCTGATATCATTGAAATCATACCATAGTATACTGGGGAAAAACAGGTTCAGAAACCAGTTATAATATTGGATTTATAGCAGCCCATGTATCCCCTTATTGAACCCACATGCAGTAACTGGTACATTTATTCCAACCCTCAGGACTGATATTTCTCAATTAGATATGTTAGGTTTTTAAGAATTGCATCTAGCTCCTTACTCAAAGTTCCAAATAGATGTCAAAACTAAATATGAATGGAAAGAGCAAAAAATATTTTTTAAAGAGAACTAAAAGACATCATTTTGATTGTAGAGTAAACCTCTCTAATAGGGCACAAAAACTACAGAAAAATTGGTAAATTTAAATTTAGCAAAACAAAAACTTGCATTCCTCACAACATATTATTTGGAGTAGAAGACTACCAATTTTTTAAATGTATATGACAAAGGTGTTGTATTTAGGAATATAAAGAACATCTACAAAAATCAGTAAGTTATAAAACACAGTAGGAAGTACAGAAAAAGATTTAGCTCTTTATGAAAAAGGATACCAAAATAGTGCTAAATTAATGAAGAGATATTTAACTGTAGATATCATAGAAGTGCAAATTAAACATGAAAAGTTTAAATGAAAAGATAACTTTTGGCTGTGAAATATCACTAAGAACGTGAATAAATGAAAGCACTAAATATACAGGGCTAGAGAGTTAAATTGGCACAGACACTTGGCACACAATTCAAGATTATCTAATGAAGCTTAACAATAGTATATACGAAAGCCAAACAAGTTCACACTTAAACATAAAGCACAGCAGAAGTGTTAAGGAATTGGAACATAGCCGCATTTGTTACATGTGCACACAGATACACAAAAGTGAGAAACAGCTGTCCACATGTCCGTCAGCATTAAAGTCATTAAATTAGACAATCCCCCTACTTTTACTTTCAACCAATTTGTATCTTTGGATCTAAAATGACTCAATATAGCATATACTTGAATTTTTAAAAAAATCCATTCTACCAATCTCTGCCCTTGATCAGAAGGGATAATCCATTTACATGTAAATATTTACTGATAAGAAACGTTTGCCACCTTTGTTTAAATCTTTGTAACTTTTTCTTACTCTCTGTAATATGGTGGTTTGTGGGTTTTTTTGTTGTTGTTGTTGTTAGTGAAATTTTAATTTTGTGTGTGTACATCCTATAGCAGTTTTCTTTGTGCTTACCATTGGGATTACATTAAATATCCTGAAAGTATAATGCTGTAATTTGAAATTTATGGTATTTTAATTTCAATAACATACAGAGTGCTGCTCCTTTACAACTTTATCCCAACCCCTTAAATTTATCAAGATATTATATCTTTGTACATTGAACATCAAAAAATTTTGGAACAAATCAGTCTTTTAAATACAGTAGGAAAACAAAATTTAGGTTCAGAAACCAGTTATAATATTGGATTTATAGCAGCCCATGTATCCCCTTATTGAACCCACATGCAGTAACTGGTACATTTATTCCAACCCTCAGGACTGATATTTCTCAGCATGAAACCTAGCAGTAACCAACTCTTAGCTTCTGTTTATCTGAGAACATCTTTTTTTTTTTAAGATTTTATTTATTTGACAGAGAGAGAGATCACAAGTAGGCAGAGAGGCAAGTAGAGAGAGAGGGGGAAGCAGACTTCCTGCTGAGCAGAGAGAGCCTGATGTGGGGCTTGATCCCAGGACCATGGGATCATGACCTGAGCTGAAGGCAGAGGCTTAACCCACTGAGCCACCCAAGTGCCCCCACCTGGGAATATCCTAATTCCTACATCACTGTTAAAGAACCGATTTGCGACATAAAGGATAGTTTATTGTTATTTTAGTACACTAAATATTTGTTCATTGCCTTCTGGCCTCTAAGGTTTCTGACAAGTAGTCTGCTATTTTCTTATTGGGGATCTCTTTTTTGTGATGAGTCACACTTTTCTTGCTGCTTGCAAAATTATCCTTGACTTCCCATAGTTTGATTTTATAGAATCCAATGGGGCTGTCCTTTAGTATATCCTACTTATCATTAGTTGAAGTTCTTGGATATTTATATTCACAGCTCTCAAATTCATGAAGTTATTAGCCACTATTGCTTCAAATATTTCTTCTCCTCTCCCTTTCTTCTAAAACATCCACGACACATGTCCACTTACGGTGTTCCAAAGGTCTTACGGGTTCTCCTCACTCTGCAACCTTTTCATCTATCAGTTCCTCAAACTGGAAGATAGGACAACTGAAATTATAAAGTTTACCAACTCTTCTGCTTGAATCTGCCTTTGAATCCCTCTAGTGAATTTCTCATTTCATTTACTGTACTTTTCAGCTCATTTCCTGTAGGTTTTATATTTAATATTTCTATCTTATTCATAATTTTCTTTCTCCATGTTTAGCATTTCTTCTTTGAGTTTATTTAAGGAAACTCTTTTAAAGTCCTTGTTTAGTAGATCCGCCATCAAGTATTTCTCTGGGATAGTTAGTCATCCCCCCAACCCCATAACTGGTAATACTGTGTTATTTTATTGTGTAGTGTTTTTGTTGTTGTTGAAAACTGGACATTTTAATCTAACACACAGAAGTGCAACAAGAATGGCTGCCTGCCTCTTTGTCACTACCTCCTTGATCAGAAACAGCATTTAGCAGAAGTAGAAATTAAGAAGCAAAACATGGATTCTTGGTATTTGTAGAACAAAATCTTTATTGACCACCCTGGATTCTGAAGCCTGTGCTCAAGTTGCCCCAAGATGTTCTCAGCTGCCAACCATAGGGATATGGCCCGGGTGATGAATAGCGGCTGCCTAGCTTGAAGTTGGCTTTGAGTGAAATTAGTTACAATTAGCTATCCAACCTTTCCCTTGGAAGTTGAAGGCCTTTAATAGACTCTAGAAAACTGTTACATGGGACAGAACAGTGTAACTTCTGAATGGGTGTTTTCTACTCTACCATCTTGCCACAATCCCTTCTGGATCTGATTTTTTATTATGGCTCTTCTTAAATGATTTGCCTGTGTTGCTTTCTTCCTACAAAAGGGCAAACTAACAGCAATGACTATCAAAGGAAACCCTTAACAAGAGTTTACCATGTTTCAGGTAATGGGCTATGCACTTCCAATACAAAACATACACACAGCTATAAGGTTGATGATACTAGAAGAATTTTACACATGGCAAAAATACTACTACTAATAATCCCCAAAAGTAATTTCCCAAAGGCACTGAGCTATTACAGTAAATCGTGGACTACTCTAAAGAACATAGGCACCTAATTATTGTAAGCATATGAGGTACCCCTAAATTTTCTGGCACAGTGCTAAACATGTTTGTTGATTTTCAGGAAGTGGGAGCTTAAGAAATAATGGTGACAGTGACTGCATCTACACACCCAAATGGAGGGGCTACCTAAGTGCTGCACTGGCTCAGACAGACTGGGAAACATCTTACCCATCTGGAAAAATGAGATGGTGAATAATCCAGTCAGAGGTTAGTAGGAACTTTAAGAACGTAGAGAAACTTTAGAAGTATTTGTTTCCCCTTTAAGTAACAAAAGCCATGCTTTCCTACATTGTTTGTCTTACCCCATCCCAAGGATAGGGAGGCTAGCAAGTGGGGGAACAATAACACTGTCACAGTTTTGATATTGGAGAATTTCCAGAAGAGGGACCCAGAGAATTGTCAGGAAAAGCCTATGCTGAGACACATAGCATAGCGAGAATGCTAGTTTGCAGAAGGTACAACTACATCACATTAAAAAAATACATAATTTCTCTACATAGCAAAAACAAAAGTGGAACAAGAAGGTGAGTTTATCTAAAGCAAAAGGGTCCAGGTGTTATTCCTGACCTACGTGTCCTGCTGTTCTAATCCCCTGTCATAGTTTTTCTCTGCTTCCTTTTCATAACATTTTGAATAATTAATATTTGTTCATTAGAGAGACACTGGATTCTATTAGCAGATCCTTTCCCACGTGTTGTGCTTCCCTTATGATTTTGATTCTGCTATTTTTTTATAAATATGCATATGTATTTTAGATGCTTTTAAGAAAAAACTGTAGATATGTCCTATGAATTTTAGCAAAAATACTAAAATTGAGTCTTTACATGAAATCTGTAGGAATCCTCTCAAAACTACATGGATCTCAGGGACTCAAATGATACTGTCAGATAATCACTTAGGGAAGGTAATAGAAAACACACACACACACACACACACACACACATACACAAAGACCCTTTACTCTAATCACACTCAGGCCAGCACTGGGCCTGAAATGTTTTTTCTTCTCATGGAGGACTTGGGTGGCATATTTATTTCATGTGGGCCAGACAGGGCTGGTCCTATTCTCATTCACATAACCAGTTATGACTGGAAGGACATAAACAATTAAATATTTATTCAAATATGTTTTTCCAATAATCTCAGATGGCTTAGAATTATGTTGACTGAAAACTTCAACAGCTTTCGAACAGATGACATGATCCTATGAATGATTTTTCGATAGCTCAGAAATGTTTGCTTTCTGCAATGATAGAATTCGTGGAAGGAAATACCAGATCAATCCTCTCTGGTGGAATCATACTGCTTCATAGATCAGATCAAAGCTTTCAATTAAAATGAAACTGAAACTGCCTCTGGATTAAAATCTAAAACGTGAAACTCAGCTATAAATAGACTTTTCCACTATCTTGGAACTTAGGGATTTCACATGTCTTTGTTTTGGACAAAGCAACTTATTTTAAGGGGAAAAAAAGTGATTTAAGTAACTTCAAAGATTTCCCTAAATTGCATCATGCAAATATGTTAACTTTATTCTCCCTCTTTCACAGTGATTTCTCTGAGGTTCAACATGTACAAAAAAATATGTAGGTATTTGATAGAAAAAAAAATTGCAACTTTATCATTCCTGGTAAGCTGTAATAGAAAATGAAAGTAAACCCTAGCTCTGGGCAGCTTTGTCACCTTTATTATTTGTAAACTTAAGTAAAAAAAATTGTAGGGTTTATCATGACATTTCTACTAAAAATGGGACAAAATTCATTAGGTGATCCCATTATCCTTTATTTGCCTAGCTGTCCTCTTAGTTTAACTTAGTTCCAATCTCAGAAATAAGCACAAGCATCCTGGGATACTTGAATTTCATCAAGTCAGTTTTACAAGAATCATTTACTTAGTACCTGGAGAATCCAGTTCTAATAAAGGTCTAGCATTCTTTTCTTAGGTTGCAGGTTCAAGCATGCATCAGGCCTTATGCTGATTGTATCCAGAGTGTTAATCCTGCAGATAGATATGAGGTTTATTCTGCTTCAGGGTCAATCCTGTCTCTGCACAGAATTGAGCACACTAACATTTGATATGCAGCAAAATGGCTTTGTTCAATTCTGTCTTGTGACAGGTAAAAGCATTAACTGGTGAGAGAGTTGTCTTACACCAACTGAATTTAGGGGGCCTTGAAGCATATAATAGACCTAGTTGGTAGTGGTGGATTCCCAAGGCCAGGGAATGATGTATTTTCTTGTGTTTGCATGAGGTTTTTGCTTTCTAGGATTGTCCCCCATCCTACAAAAATAGCTGGAAATTTGAACACAAATTCGGTATCATAGCCATTGCCAATGATTCGGTAGGGTTATGCCAATCACAGGATTGGAAGCTCTGTGCTACAGAATAAAGAGAACCAGGTTTCCACCCCAGCTCTGGCACAAACATTAAGTTATGAGATCTTGCTGTTTAATGGGTCTCTATTCAATGCCCTCAGCTGAAAAAAAGAAGTTTGGGTTCAATAGTCTAAACTTGTATTTTATAGGTCACAGACTGCTCACATATATGTGTTTGCTATTAAAAACATTTCTGGGGCACCTGGGTAGCTCAGTGGGTTAAAGCCTCTGCCTTCGGCTCAGGTCATGATCCCAGAGTCCTGGGGTCAAGCCCCACCTTAGGCTCTCTGCTCAGCAGGGAGCCTACTTCCTCCTCTTTCTCTGCCTGCTTCTCTGCCTACTTGTGATCTCCATCTGTCAAATAAATAAATAAAATCTTTAAAACAGAACAAAAATTCTATGCATGGGAATAATGGTCCCAGTAAAGTTTACCTCTGGTTATTCCATAGGTCAAACAGAAATTTAATTCAAGAGCCACATCATCGGTGCCATAAATAGTGGGTGAGTTCTCTGTATGGTCAATGATGTAATGAGGGACATCATTAAAAGTATGAAATAAGTATGTGTGTGCATGGCTTCCTATTTTATACTCAAGCACATTTTTGTTATGTGAGCTATAAAGGATGGAAACATGTTACACTGAGTAAAATTCTATTCACTGAGCTCTTTTTACTCAGTGTCTGATATCATGAACTGACCAACTACTTGACTTCTGATATTACTACAATTCCCTTTGCCTTAGTTCTCTCTTCAGTAAAACCAAGTTTCTATTAGATCTGAGCTTTGCAAACAAGTTGTATTTTGGAAAGAAATAGCATGACCAATAGGGTCCTGTGGGGGAAAAAAAAATGTGTTGAGGAAATGCCATCAACGGCATCTGCTCTCACATTTTCTATCACCTGCTAAAGGCTGAGAATTTTGCAGAACAGAAACATGATTTTTATAATTAACCCAGGATGTCCCAGTCACATCTATTCACAAAATCTCTTATTTCTGAGTACTAGTTTATCAGCTCCTCAGAGATAATGGTCTCAGTAGATTTAAGAAAACTGCAGAGTTATAAGACCTTCTCCAAGGTCTCTTTTGGAGTAGAATATTTTATGACATCTTGAAGATAGTCCTTGACATAGGTTACATGTGAAGTTGCAGTGTGGAACTTAGGAATTTTGAAGTAAAATTTATAAATCTACACCCTGAGGCACCTCCACATTTCTCCATTATCACATGATTGATGGTTAAGTACAAGGAGTGAAGAAGAACAGAGGATCATTAGGCTGGAAGCCAAGTACTTGATTCCATGGTTCAAACTCAGGCTTGACATTGGCCATTGGGGATTTCAAGCAAATTATATCACGTCTAGGCTTTAATTTACTTACCCGAAAAATAGAATTGGTATAAGGATACAAGATGAAAAAGCAGAAAAACAGAAAATTTTACCCTTTCTGTAGAACTTGCCACTGTATGAAACATTTCAAATTATTCAGGCTTAAGTGAAACTACATGCCAACTTAATTTTATCATACCCTGGGAAGAACAGGAAGGTATCTAAAGAGATTTATGCCACTGTCTTAGTTGTGCTTTACTCCCTAGATCGCCCACTTTTTTTTTTTTTTTTGCCATGTTTCCAGGAAATTTGTTATGTGTATACTTATTGCCTAGCAGTTTTATTTTAGAAAGTTAACTGTTATTAAGAGGACTTCTGGTTTCTCTCTGGCAAGTAAAAAGCGTGCAAGTTGTAATCTGTCCCAACGAGTAAACAGCCAAACAAACTGAAGAGAAAAAAACAAAAATAAAAACAAAAAATTCCAAAGATCCATAGTAAGGTCACAGGACAAACCATGGCCTGGGGGTGAAAGTGGGAAGGACTGAATACAGAGAATCACCATTTGTCAGAGCAGAAACTCACATGCAGGAACATCTGCAGGAATCAGTACCACGGTAGGACAAGCAGAGCTGTAATTGACCAATTCCTGAAGACTCGGTGGACAAGTCTGATGGCCAACTCCATGAGGTCACCACCACAAGATGCCCTCATATTTTTGTGGGTTTTCATTCTAAGAGTTCTACCAGTTCTTCACCTCCCCCTGCTTCTAAGTAAAAAAAGTGGGAAAGTGGTCATTTAAAAATACCCCAGATTAGGGGTGCCAGGGTGACTCAGTTGGTTAAATAGCTGACTTTGGATTTGGACTCAGGTCATGGTCATGGTCTCTGGGTCTTGAGATCAAGCCCCTCATTGGGCTCGGTGCTGAGTGTGGAACCTGCTTAGAATTCTCTCTCCCCCTTTCCCTCTACCCCTCCCCCCACTTGCATGTGGGCACACACAAGCAGGGCTCACTCACAACCAAAAAAAAAACAAAACAAAAAAGCCCACAGATTATTCTGTCATATTATGTTCCTAACAGGACTGCTCTCAAACTATTTTACCTGAGCTTTTTTGCTTTTATTTTAATTCAGCCCAATTGCGTTGGGGCGGGGGGGAGGAAGATACCCAACTTCAGTGTACTTTAATCTCCTACATGAGGGAAGGGAAATATACAGATCCAATTCTATCTGGCTAACCTGTCCTGCCTCAAGTAGGGATTACCGAGAAGAACCAGAGAAGTTTACAGTTCAAGGGCCAGGATCACTATGACACTGAGACCCAGCTGTAGTATTGAATGCTTCTCCCCCAACCCACCCCAACCACTGTTAGTACCACATCACTAAAAACCTATCTACTGCAGTTCCTTTTGCTCAGTACATGATCTTGTACAGCTATCAAAAAAATTGCATAAATGTTAAAAGGAAAATGTAAAAAGTTTAAAGAAACTGAGTAACATCAGAACCAGAGTGCTAGATGTCAAGAGTGCTGAAATGAACAGACCAGGATTTAACAACGAAATCATTAATGTGCAAGGGCACCTGAGTGGCTCAGTAGCTTAAACATCTGACTTCGGCTCAAGTCATGATCACAGGGTCCTGGGATCGAGTCTCACTTTGGGCTCTCTACTCACTGGGAAGCCTGCTTTTCTTTCTCCTCCCCACTCATGTGCTCTCTCTCCCTACCTCCATCTCTCTCTCAAATAAATAAAAATCTTTAAAAAAAAAATCACTAATGTGCTAAGCCCTCTAATGGACAACGTGGATAATAGGTCATAAGAGATAGATAATGTAAGCAGAGATGAAAAATGTCTATAGGTTAGAAAACACTAAATAGAAATGAAAAATGCCTTTAAAGGCTTTTTAATAGACTCAGCATAGCTGAGGAAAGAATTTGAGCCTGAGGATAGGTCAATGGAAATTTTCAAAACTGGAAAACTAAGAAAAAGTCTGGAGAAAAAAAGGAATATACAAAAATGTTGGACAAAGTTGTAACTTATGCATAATGAAGATACCAGAAGGATAAGAAGACAGGAATGAAGAATGGAATAATGATTGAGGATTTCTTCTAATTAATGTTAGACACCATGCCACACATCTAGGAAGATCAAGGAAGAAATCAATGCACCCTCCACCAAAAAAAAAAAAAAAGACTAGAACAAAAATCTAGTTATAGCATATCCAAAATAGTGGGAAATCCAAGAGCAAAAATTGAAAAAGATAAAACCTTGTATTAAAACAATGAGTTACATCAGACTTCTCAGAATCCCTATAAGCAAGAAAAGCATTGTAAAGTGTTAAAACGAAAACAAAACAAAACTGTGAATACAGAATTCTATATCATGGGAAGTGATCTTCCAAAAGTGAAAAGAAAATAGCATTCTCAGACAGAAATTAAGGGAATTCGTTTTAGGTAAACTTCCCTTACAAGAAAGTTTTCTCCAGAGTGAAGAAAAATTTTACAGGTCAGAAACCAAGATATAAAGAAGTACATTGGAGAAGGAATAAGGTTTAAAAGATAACTTTTTTCTTTTTCTTAGTTAACCCAACATATAAATTTGTACAAAGAGCAACAATATATTCAATTTTATGTTTATATGTGTGTGTGCCTGCATATGGTTGCTTATGTTTAAGTGAAATAATAGCAATGAGACAAATAAGGAATATTTCATTATAATAAAGGCATTTTCATTAGCAGTGAAGAGGTATAGTATTATTTGAATTCACTGTAAATGAATACATCAGACTCTAGGGCAGTAATTAAAAGTAAAGTATAACTGGTATATTGTGAGGAGAGAAAAATAAAATAAAATGCTCAATTATAACCCAAAAGGGAGGAAAAAGTAGAAGATAGACATAATAAAGAACAAAAGCAACAGAGCAAATAGTAACAAATATAGCCGATATTATAATCCAACTTTGTCAATTAATTTAATCAATCATGTAAATACATCCATTAAAATATAGATTTTCAGAGTAGTCAAATAAAACTGTATGTTGTCTAAGAAACTCACTTTTTTTTTTACAGTAAAAGGAAAATAATGAAGACAGATCCTGTTAAGTCTAAAAAAAAAAAAGTTACATTAATTTCAGCGAGAGCCAATATCACAGAAAGTCAAGTTGTCAGGGATAAACAAGGGCATTGCATAAAGATGAAGATTCAGTTCTCCAGTAAGACATGGTCACATACACGTTAAGGACTGCTAAGAAGAGAGCATCAAACTACGTAGGAAAAAACTGATAGGAAGAATGTTTGTTTTTCCTGTAGTTCTATTATATTTGGACACTTCAGTTACCAGAAATGAAGAGATCTTGCCATCAGAAATGTTAGGGCATAGCAACCTCAACAGCAGTAGTCAATCAGATACAACTGACATCTCTACACTCATCTCCAAAGACCAACATAGACCTTCTTCACAATAATGTGTAAAAAGTTATACACTATGACCAAGTGAGATTATCTCAGGTATACAAGGCTGGTTCCACATTTGGAAAAAAAAAAAAAATCAAGATCCTTTATCACTTCAACAGGTTAAAAAAAAATGAAAACAATCACATGAGCAATAGATGCAGGAGAAGTACTTGACAAAAATCAAACAGCCATTCATGATTAAAAAAAAAAAAACCTCTCAGAAAACTGAAAATAGAGGGGATCTTCAAAATGATAAAGGATACCTACAAAGACCTATGACTAACATCATATTTAATGGTGAGAAACTAGAATATTTTCTGAGGCCATAAAAAAAAAATGGCAAGCTGTCACCTCACAACATAACTTTAAACACTTTACTAGAAGTCCTGCCTGATGAAGTAAGAGAAGATAACAAAAGTTATACAAATCACAAAAGAAATAAAATTGCTTGCAGATAATATGATTGTCTAGTATAAAATCTGAAAAGAACTGACAGCAAGAACTCCTAGAACTAATAATTACAGTAGGGTTGCAAAATATACATTTAACATTTAAGAGTCAGTTTTTTCCCCCACATATCAGCAACAAACAAGTTGCTTTGAAATTCAGAAAATACACTAGCACCCCTACAAATGAAATATTTTAAGTCTAGCAGAGGAAGTATAAGATCTATAGGAGTAAGACTACAAAAGTGATGAAATAAAGCAAAGATAAAGGTGATTCTTCATAATACTGAATTTTTCTATACATGAACAAGGACATCAGCTCCTAACTTAATCTATAGATTCAATGCAATCCAAATCATAATCTCAGATTATTGTGTACATATCAACAAAGTGGTTCTAACATTTATATAGAGAAGCAAGAGATCCAGAATAACCAATTCAATGTTAATGTAGAAGAACAAAGATGACTCACACTACCTAACTTCACCACTTATTAGAGAACATCAGTAACTATGAAAATGATATTAGGGAAAAAATATACAAGTAGATCTATAAAACACCAAATAGAGCCTCAGAATAGAGCTACATAAGTGTAGTCATCTTTTAGAAATAAACAAAAGCAACAAAATAAAGATGATCTTTTCAACAAATGCTGGTGGGACAAGTAGATCTTTTCATGACAAAAGTAGAATCTAGACATAGATATTGTACTTTTTACAAAAATGTACTTAAAACAGGTCACTGACCTAAATGGGAAACATGTCACTTTAAAATTTCTAAAGACAACAGAAGAAAATCTAGATGACCTTGGCTATGACAATGACATTTTAAATACCAAAACCAAAGGTATGACCCTCTAAATAATTGACAAGCTGGACTGCCTTAAATTCATTAAAATTTGAAACTCTGCCAAACAACAACAATCAAGAGAATGAGAAGGTAAGCCACAGAGTAGGAGAAATCTTTACCAAAGCCATGCCTAATAAACTATTCAAAATATTCAAATATACAAAGATATATCTAAAACCTTCAGAACTGAATAAAAAAAGTAACCTCCTTAAAAATGAGCAAAAAACCTGACCGGCCACCACAAAGTTATACTGATGAAACAGTCTCATCTTATGTTATTAGGGTATTACAAATTAAAACACAGTAAATACCACTATCTACTTATTAGGAAAGCCAAAATCTAAAGTCTGAAAACACCCAATGCTGGAAAAAAGGTCAAAAAACTTCCCCATTCACTGCTGGGTGGGAAAGAAAAACAGTATAAACACTTTGGAAAGAAGTTCCATGGTTCCTACAAAATTAAGCTTACTTTTACCATAATATCTAATAATCGTATTCCTTGACATTTAACCAAGTTGAAAAATTAGATCTACGTAAAACCTGAACATGGATATTTGTAGATGTATTTATAGTTGCCAGAGTTTGGAAAAAGTCTTTGATTAGGTGAATGGATAAACTGTGGGTTACTTACATAGATTTTTTTATGGATTACTAAACAGCACTGAAAAAATACTCAGGGGCACCTGGGTGGCTCAGTGGGTTAAAGCCTCTGCTTTTGGCTCAGGTCATGATCCCAGGGTCCTGGGATAGAGCCCAGCATCTGGCTCTCTGCTCAGCAGGGATTCTGCTTCCTCCTCTCTCTCTGCCTGCCTCTCTGCATGGTTGTGATCTGTCTGTCAAATAAATAAATAAAATCTTTTTTAAAAAAAGAAAAAAATATTCAGCTATCAAGTCATGTAAAGACATAAAAGATTCTTCAATGCAGATTACTGAGTGAAAGAAGCCAATCTGGAAAACCTACATATTGTAGGATTCTAACTATAAGATACTTTGGTGAAGGTAAAACTATGGAGAAAGTTAAAAAGATCAAATAATCGCCAGATATGGTGGTGAAGGGAAAGGAGGAATAGGTAGATCAGAGGATTTTAGGGCAGTGAAACTATTCCCTTGGATATTACAACAGTGGATATAATTATATATTTATAAAAAAAGCAAGAATGAAACCTAATGTAAACTAAGGATAAAGGATGATGGCATGTCCCTGTAGGCTCATGGATGTTAGATTATACCACTCTTCATGCCTAATGTGCGCAGTGGGAGAGACTGTACAAGCATGAAGGCTGAAGGTGTATGGGAATATTCTGTATCTTTTCAAATTTGCTGTGAACTAATACTCTAAAACTAAAGTGTGTTTTAAAAAGGTTACTAAATTTTGTATATTATTAAATACACAAATTTCTAATGATTTTATATTTCCAAATGAAATTTAAACTCTTCAAGGAAAAGGAGGAAGGCTTATTATTCTCTATTTCTTATAGAGCCCCTACATAGATGGTGGCCTCACCCAAAGTACAAGCTACAAAAATACTTGACAAATGAACACAGGGGTAAGTGGTTCAAGTATAGAATTCTACAGCTGATGATTTTTTTCCTTTCAGTTTCTTATGTTTCTGGTACACAAAATGTCATAATGACAAATACCATAACTGAACCCATCACCAGATTCATATTAAAAACCAGGGTACCCTCCTTTACTCACCAGCAATTACTATAATGAATCTAATGTTTGTCATTCACATTCATTTCCATCTTTCCTACTTATGTATGCATCTTCATACAATCTACAATATTTCTATTCTATTTTTTCAGACTTTAAAGTATTTTGTTCCCAGTCTCCAAATGGCTTTTTCATCCAGAAATATGCTTGAGAGAGAAACTCATTCTGATTCAGGTCTAATTCATTTAGTTCTACTTTTGTTGTTGTTGTTGTTTTTTTAGTATTCCTTTTTATGAATATACAGTAATGGATCCCCCCCTCCCCCAACTCTTAGGTTAATGGGCTTTAGGTCATTTCCAGTTTTCACTATCACACCATGTTGTGATAAGCATCTGTACACATCTGATGTCTGATAAACAAGTGGATATAGAGCACGTGTAGGAGAGGATATAGAGCACTGAGTTCTAGTCTGTGCAAATTCCATTTTTATTGATGTTTTCCAGACAGCTCTCCAAAATGGTTGTACAACTTATTCTTATGAGTCCTTATTCTATAAAATTATAGTTTTCCAACACGATTAGCCCTGTGGACATTGTTTGCTGCCAGTCTTGCTCAAGGCACTATACTTCCAAGGCCCTAAACTGGACACAAGGTCACTATACTTTGGATCTCCATCTCTCTACTCTTATTATTGAATTACCTAAAACCACCAGAGTTTCGTTTTCAAGGCATATGAATTCCTTCTTCCTAACCCTTAACAATTCACAATGTTTTCATTTCCAACGCAGCTTCCATTATAATTCAAAGTTTGGCTTAATGACAAAAAAGCTGAATTTATCTAAGTGTAATCTGTTTTAATAGGATGAATTACAATTTAAAGGCTGTACTCTCCCTAGGTCTTGACAAGCGTAATACCCTTTCTTATTGTGCTGTGGAATACCAGTACTACAGGGCAGTGACATGGCTGCAAAGAATGTAAGGTCTGAATAAGTACAGACTTCAACTGATGTCCCATAATTTAAGTTTATTAATACATAATACCTCAGAGCACATTTTAAGAAACAATGAAGTATTCAGGCTATATTTCAAAAGGAAAGGCACAGGTTAAGTGATCATATAAGTAAGAATTACCAACCAAGAACAGCCCATTCTGATTTAATGCTGAGGTTACTACTTTTTTTTCCTCCCCTAACAGTTATTTTTCATCTGACATTTGGTAACTCCTACAAATATGATTATGAATCAGGATAGATAGAAGTATATCTCCATTTGGCCTTTTGCTCAGTAAGGATTTGAGGTGGCTTCTAGATTTTGTTTTACTAGTTTTTTTTTTTTCTGTGAGTACTGTACACATATAAAAAGTACATAGGTAAGTATCTAATAATGAATTTTTCAGTGAATACACCCATGTGAGTTCAGTGAATCACCCATGTGATTCAGATCAAGAAAATGAATGTTATCTACAAAATCTGAAAAGCCTCTTTAGGCTCACTTCCAAACATCACTAAGTTAGCTACTATGAAAGTTTTTGTTGTTGTTGTTGTTGTTGTTTTGTTTTTTAATGATAGTCAGATACTTGTTTAAACATTAGACCAAATAGTTCCCTAGGACATAAAGCGAGTAAAGAATTAACCTGGAATCATAAAAGGCAGCAGAATGTGGACTAAGCATTGGGTTGGACTTTGATGCCTTTCTAGTGCCCATTCTATTTTATTCCACAACCACTTGCTTTTACTTGCATTTTAAAGTGGAAAGAAATTCAGCAGCTAATTGAATGATGTTATCTTTCTATTATGAAAAATTAGATTCGTTGCCCTGGCTGGGTACCTTCAGCCCCCGGAAACCCTCCACTATTAGTTTTTGTTAGTTTCAGTTTTTTGCTCCTTATATTTTATATGAAAACCAGTTGAACAATTGGAAGTAGCTTATTTTCTTTGCAGGAGAAATAATTAGACTTATATCAATCCGTAATTCTGAACAACACTCATAGTATATGCTAGCCTCACAACACACCTGTGGCTAATATCAAGATACATCAATTAAATTCCTCTCCAAGCAAGGACAAGTCAGACAGGCACAAGGAGTGTAGTACCTAGAGCCTGTAGTTGTTTCAAGATTGATTTGCTTTTGAGTTGAGGTCAGGTTATTTGTGAGGTGACCTCCGCCAATTAGTGAATAAGGCAGCAGTAGTTAAGGTTAGATCTTACTTGGGGGGCACTAGACAGCTACTGAGCAAAATGATTATACAATGGACTAGCCAGTTTCACCTAATGTGGAATTCCTCAAACAGCTGATCTTTGCTCTGGTACCCCGTTAGGCTGCCAGACTATTGGAAAGACTGATAATTTTTCACCTCCCTCTGCCAACTTCTGCCCTTCCATCACCTTTTGTTCTGCATAGCTAATATTCTAATAAGAATAGGAGTTCAAACTGCTCAACACATGCTGTTGTAAAATCTAATCTGCAAAAAGTTGTTATTACTTGACTTATTGATTCTAGACATTCTGATAGGTGTGAAGGGATATCTCATTAAGGTTTGGATTTAAATTCTCCTAATTCATGATGTTGAGCACCTGTTGGCCATCTGTAGGTCTTATTTGGAGAAAAAAAAAGATGTCTATTTAGGTCCTTTTCCCATCTTTAATCAGATTGCTTTTGGTATTGAGTTGTAAGTACTTAATACATTTTAGATACTATTCCATTATCAAATATGTCATTTGCAAATATGCTCTCCCATTCAGTAAGTTACCTGTTTGGTTGGTTTCCTTCACTGTGTAGAAGCTTTTTATTTTAATGTAGTCTCCATAGTTTATTTGTGCTTATTTCCCTTACTTAACAAGATTTATCTAGAAAAATATTGCTATGGCTCATGTCAGAGAAAAAAGAACTCTCAGGCACTGTTGGTGGTAATATAAGTTAGTACAGCCAATATGGAAAATACAGTTTCCTCAAAAAAGTTTCCTCAAAAAACACCCTATGATCTATTAATTCCACTACTGGATATTTACTCAAAGAAAATGAAAACACTAACTTGAAAAGATGTATGCACCCCCTATTATTTATTGTAGAATTAGTTACAATAGCCAAGATACCTTGCTTCCCTAAGTCCCCACTGATAGACAAATGATACTGAAGATGTGGTATATGTACAGAGGAATATTACGAGACCATAAAAGGAGGAGATTTTGCCATTTGTGTCAACATGGAAGGACCTACAGGGCATTATGCTAAGTGAAGTCAGACTGAGAAAAACACCATAAGATTCTATTTACAGGAGGACTCTAAAAACCAAGTGAATAGCGAACACATAAAAAGGAGATTCAGACCTATAAATATAGGAAACAAACTGATAGTTGCCAAAGGGAGGACAGGCATAATGTGTGAAGAAGAGTGGGAAATCCAGGCTTCCAGTTAGGAAATGAATGAGTCACAGGAATAAAAGGTAGCGCATAGGAACTGTAGTTAACAATACTGTATTAACCGTATAAAAGAACAGATGGTAGCTATACTTGTGGTGAGCAAAGCGCAAAATATAGGCTTGTCAATCACTATGTTGTAGACCTGCAACTGAAGTAACATGGTATGCCAACTATTCTTAAAAAACAATTCAGACTGCCTAACACAAAGACATTTCCATGATGTTGGTCTCTAAATATTCTAGTTAACTGAGGTTTTGTTGGATGGGTGCAGTATAAAAAGCTTGAAATTTCAGATTCTATTTTTGTGTCTTACCACCAGTTTCACTCATAATACCTTCTTCAAGTCCTTTTAGTGTCCTCTACACTTAGGGGCCATTGCTCTATTTTTGAGCACCTATGCCTTTTATGACAACATTATCAGCCCAGACCTATTTTCCCAGTCATTCTATGTTAAGGACACTTTCGTCTGAGGCTTCTTTTAGGGACAAGAAAGGCAAATGTATTTAACAACTGAAATAAAGTACTTGGATGCTTCTGGAGATTTGCCAATAGAATCTGTTCAGCTAGCAAGACTACAGGGGCAAGAGATTTGCCAATAGAATCTGTTCAGCTAGCAAGACTACAGGGGCAAAGTACTAATTTCCATAATGTCCAATATGTAATATAAATCCTGGCCAATGAGACTAGACATGAGGCTACCAGTTGGTGAAGGGCATTTATATTTTCATGGTGAATTGTGCTACACACACGCGTGCACACACACACACTATGGACACATTACCACTCTATAGGAATTCAGCATCCCAGCCAGAAAGCCTAATCAATCCTGTCTCTTTTAGACTGGTTGATCAATTCTATCTGATCTGTGCCAGGGAGGTCAAGTCTAAAGTTATGCACTAGAGCTTATTAGCTCAATTCAATTATCTCCTCTATGTCTAAGAAATTATATACATTAGGTGAAATAATGCTTTTCTCAGATAAGCTTGAGAACTTGGATAATTTTAACCTGACATTCTTTAATAAACTAATTACAGACAGAATGCATTTATCTCTAGTTAGTGTTTATCATACTTAAAACATGGAAAATGAATTTTTAGGGGATATAGAAAGAGGTTATCAAGAGTATTATTAGGTCAAATGAAAACTTCAAATTTTTATGAGAACACACCACTAACTAGATTTAGTTTTATATGCCATTAGGTATTTTAAATATAATCAGGAAAAATTTCAATTTGGAGTCTCATTAATGCCACTTGTAGAACATGAAACTTGGCTTTTACACTCTTCTTTCCCCTCCTCTTTCCATATCCCTTCTAAGGGATATGGAAATCCCTTTTGAATTCTACTTACATAACAGGCACTGTGTTGGGTTCTATGTCACACCCTTCTTTAGTTTGCATTGATCATTTGCTTCTACTAGTCTCTACCACCACCGAAACCCACTTTCCTCTTGTTTGGACTAGTCTCCTAGGTGGTCTCACCTCCTTGCCCACTTCTAAGTATTCTTCAGAACAGCAAGACTTTCTCCTGACTTTCTCCCCCAGCTCCCATCCCCCTCCCAAATCTGATCAAGGTAGAAAAGGTTGTCTCCTCAACTCTTTAATTAATTCTCAGGGAATAGCTTTGGAATACTTGTGCTGAGCTAGATTCTAGGGCAGACATGGGGACCTATGATCTGTCCCAGTACTAAAAGGTGTTAAGACCAGCATTTACTACGTCACTGAACTAGAGGTTCTGTCTGGGGGCAAGGAAAAAGAGAGAAAAAACAAAAACTGAGGGATATAGATTGGAAAGGAAATAAAAACAGACAACCTTTATTTGTGGGTAAGACTTTCTGCAATAACTTACTACTTCTACTAAATTTTTGGTGGACTTTAGTTTAACCAATGTGTGGGACTGAAGAGTCCATTTGTTTCTATACACAGACACTTATTGGAAATTAAAGTATCTTTCATAGAATAATATAAAATAGGGGACAATACGAGGAGGTATCTGCAAAACTTATATAGTGAAACCTATGAAACATTACTGAGAAGACAATTATACCATGCCCACAGATGAAAGGGCAATATTGGTGATACAAAGTAAGTTTTCTTAAAGTTCGTCTACAGATTAGACACCACAATAAACAACCTCAACGAGAAAAACATTACAAGCTGAATCTAAAAGTATAAAAATGCAAAGAACCTAGAAAAGCCATAACTTTGAAAAATTAAAAGCAAAGATCTACATTGACTTCGATTAGTGTAGCTTTAAAATAATTTTTGAATTGTAGAATTGGAAAATAGACCAGTAGATAAAAGGACAGAAGAGAAATCAGAAATAGACCCATATATTGGTCTTCAATAAAGTAAGCTGAAAAATAAATGGGTAAAGGATAGTTTACCTATAGAAGTGCTAGAAAAACTCAGTATCTGTATGTTAAAAAAAGTCTATTATTAATCTCAAGCTTTGTAAGAATTAAATTACAGCTTTAAATGCAAACTCAGAAGTTATAAGTCTTCTGTAGGAAAACCTAGGAGAAAATTTGAGATTATATATGAAACACAAGTTTTAGCTAATATCTAATAAAGAAAAAATATCATTGTACTTTTTCAAAATGCAGAACTTCTTTTCAAATGACATTAGGATAAAAAGAGCAATCCACAAACTCAGAAAATGTTTGCAAATCTAGTTTTATCTAGAATATGTAATGAAATAAAGAACCCAATAAGAAAATAGTCAAATGAAAAAATGAGCCAAAATTGAGCTGACAAAAAAAATGTTAATGGCAAATCAGTACATGACTTGATGTTCAACATTTTTAGTTACTATCAACTTCATTGGCTGCAGTGAAAATTTGGAAATATAACTTAAAATTACAATATAATACTATCACCTATTTTAAAAAAATTAAAAGGTCAAAATTAAGTAAGAAAGACCACCACATATTTCAGATATGGTAAAACCATAATCCTCATACAGTGAAAATGCAAGACAGCACAACCTCCTCAGTAAACAGTCATTTTCTTAAAATTTAATACAGATCCCACAATGCAGTTCTAATTCCAAGTAACTACCCAGAGGATTGCAAACCTATGCCCACACAAAGATTTACACAAACTGCATAGCTGCATTGTTTGTAGTAGTCCTAAGCCAGTTATGGCGTCCATTCTCTAAATACTGAATTCTATTCAGCAATAAGAATGAACCATAGATATAGTCAACAACATAAATAAGTCAAAATTATTATATTGGAAGAAGTCCTACTAAAAGATGACATGTAGTAGGTTTTTTAAATGTAAAATTCCATTAAAAATGTCAACTAAGCTTTTTTGATAAAAAGGTAGAGCAATAGTTTTGTGGGAAATAGAGGGAATAGAGATGGTCAAGACTGAGGAATTACAGAGAAGCAGGAGTAAATTTGGGGGAGTGATGAATAGGTACATTATATTAATTGCAATGATTTCATAGGTACACACATGTCAAAGTTAAAAATTCTATTTAAATATGTGTCATATGTGTCTTACACTTCAGAGTTGTTGGTAGTCTATTGTGAAGTGAATAGATATGCTGCTAGAAGAAAAATGCTCTTAAGAAATCATAGTGCTTGGAGTTTCTATGCGTGTGTGGGGGGAAGCTCAGTGAGTTCAGCAGTAAGTGTCTACCTTCTGCTCAGGTCATGATCCCCTGATCTTGGGATGGCCCTGAGTCAGGCTCCGTGCTGGGCTGGAAGTCTGTTTTTTCCTCTCCCTCTGCCCGCCACCCTTGATTGTGTGTGTTTTCTCAATAGATAAATGAATAAACACATCTTTTTAAAAAAAAAGAAATTGCAGTGTTTTCCTTAACATTTCTGGTGTACTTTTGGCTTTTTGGATTTCAAGTCTTGAGAAGTGTCATTGTGTTAACTACATCTTTTATTTTCTATATCCTGCTTCTCTGACCTCTGTGACTTTGCTGACCCAGGAGGAACTGTCCCTCCCAGAACTAGCCAAATTCCAGGAGACAGTAAACAACTTACCCAGTGAGAAAGCTTTTCAAATGCAAGCATGCCAATCCAGACTCCAAGCCCCAGTTAAGCACAGAAATACTTAGACCTGCTTTCAGTATGGGTAACCTGTCTGATTAGAGTTTTGTGAATTAGGGTACCTATTTCTTTACTATTAGTTTCTAATTTTTAACTAATGTTACCAAATATTTGGTTGCAAAAGCTATATATATATATATGTATATACATATATATAATCTCCAGTATTGAGTTTTTGAGAGAGCCAAAACACTGACAGTATAATTATGCTACCGACGATTACATAGATTCATTCCCTCCAAGCCATTTATTTTCTTTAGTTTTGGTTTCACAAGCTTTCGAGACAGTAAAACTCACTTTTCTTAACTATACTATGGTAGTCACAGTGTCAAGGAAAACATGCCCGCGATCATCGGTTTTCAGTAGTACCCAAGTCTTTACCACTACTTGCTAAGCAATTAAGCACAGTTATTGTAAAAGCTTAGATGCCAAGGGTGAAGGGGCCAGAGACAAAACAGCTTTGTGGAGCTATGGGGTTATCGTCAGCTGTTTAATATGTAACAACTAGTGATTTATTTATTAGTGATAAGGTGAGAAGTATGCTCCTTCTACAGTATTTCTTCCCTATTTGGAGCTCAAAGGAACTATTCTGAGAATGTTGAGTTTGACCTTTCTCGTGCAAATTTCTTGGGTTTGCATTCTCATGAATTAAATATAGAGCACATATTATTCAACCTTAATGGCCATTTAAATGTCTGTGAGTAGCCTCCTCTCAGCCACAGATATATTTTATACATAAATCAGTAAAGACAGTGGTAACCTAGTACTTAGGACCAGGACTTAAATTCCTGACTTCTCTCCTTGGTTCTAGGATTTGCATCACTATGGAGTGATCTCACTGGTCTAGGATTTCTCTGGTTCCTCATATGTTCACTTCTGTTTAATATTGCTCTGGTTCCTCATATGTTCACTTCTGTTTAATATTGCTCCTTCCATGGAATTTGAGCACACCGAGGATTTTTTTTTGTGCTAGATCTTAGAGGAATACGCAGGGAACATAGGATCTATCCCAGGCCTCAGAGCACTTAGTCTAAGGACAGTTAGACTAAGTTAGTCTAACACTGGAAAGTTAAACTTGCGTTAAGAAATGGAGAACAAGATACAACTATATATGATTAGATGATCATCAATAGTTGCAAATATAAGTAAATGCTTTAGTAGAGTTCAGCAACAGAGAACAGTGTTCAGAATCCACTTTCCTACATCTGACTTCCACATTTACCACCAGCTATGTTGTCCTGTGTAGTTCAACTATGATCTCGCTCTGTCAAATTTGGATTTTATGATCAACTTCAACTTCAGTGGTGGTAGTGAAGATTAAATGCAAAAATCTACGTAAGTGTTCACCATAGTACCTGGTTAAGATCTAAATCTAAAGCAGGAACTCCACTTTTCCACAACAAGCCTATCAAGAATGGAGGAGAAAAAAGGGGGAGGGGGTGTTCTATAGGAAGTGAAGTTTGTCCACAGAAGCTGGAAAAACATTCAAATCATAGTCAAAGGGGAGAGTTGTTGTCACAGTCACAGAGTGTGGAGACTTCCTACACTGAGTAGGAAGAAAAATGAACCAAAGAGTAAAAACGTTACAAGTCCTTGAAAAATTGAAGAAGAACAAATATATCAGAATAGACAAAACTAAGATCATGAACTATGTTGGAATGTGGAGGGATAAGTTTATATGGAGATCTCCCCATGACACCAGGATTAATGGTCAAGTTAGAGAGCTGGGCAAAATTAAGGAGGAATTAAATGAGTTTAAGACATTATTTTGATTCAGGATAGTAAAAGCTACATTGTCCTATGTATTGTTTAGATAATACTGTCAATTCTATACCTTATGTTCTAAGAAACAAATGAGTATATACAAAAAATGCTAGTGCGAGTTATAAAACTTAATCAAATAAACAATTGAGACCTAGAGGTAGTATGCAGTTCAACTACAGAGAATGAATGGAGTCCACTCTATAGTATAATACTTGTATAAAATATATGCTTAACTAAAAATAGAAATACCAAGAGCAGCTAACAGGTATGTAGCATACTATGTGCCTGGCTCCCTAATAGAGTCTTTCCTTATTTTAACTGATTTAATTAAGTACTTAAATTACAACAGATTATAAATAACAAGGTTTGTTGCTATTCCCCAGCATAGGTACACAACATAGTTAAGTAAAGTATAACATAAGGTATACTGGTTATATCTGCAACAGTTCAGAGGGAAGAATGCCAAAAGGGGTATGCAGAAGTTGACCCACAGATCTGTGCTAAATTTAAGTAGACAGATGGAAAACCTGGGGTTGTAGTTATTTCCCAGTAACCTGACAAGTACCACTGGCATCATCCTCTTCATTGTGGTCATCAGCACTGCCACCCTTATTATTTCTGAGCACCTATTTGTGTATCACATGTTATTGCAATTAATACACATCAGCCTGGTTGGAAGAATAGTCTTCCATTCTATATGAATGCTTTCCTATGTTTACAAAGATAAATGGGGGCAGGAGAAGAGGGAAGATCAAGACTTACATCTATAGTTGGTGACTTGAATTCTACATATTTCACTTGTACTTTAGACCCTTTTAAAACAAATGTCAAGGTGGAGCTACTACAACTAGATGTGGCATTCTATGTGCAAAGTCATTGCCTTTTCTTTAGTGAAGTGAAGAACCACTAAAAACAGACAAGATTAGTATATACTAAGTCTGATATTTGTTTAAGAAAAAAACATCTGTTCTAAGTACTTAACTCTTCATGAGAGAGTTCCAGTCTTTCTATCTACATCACTGGATCTCAGGTCTACTATTCACAATGGAGGAAAAATGGTGAAATCGGAGTTGTTCTGCTTTTACTTAGATATAGATTTTACTTAGAGTATAGATAGTTGCATAGGAATGTTATCCCCACACAAAAAAATTAAAAGGCCCAAGCTGGATTGTCCATAAAGTCATACATTTGTTGGAAGCACAAAAGTTGAATTTATAAGGCAATATAAACCCAGAAGGAACTAAAATTCAGAGTATTAAGTCTTTTAACACCATCCCAAGACAAGATAGAAGGTGCAAATCATTTCATCCCTGGCAGAGAAACATCCCCGGCTAAGATATGGCCAACACGATAGTAGGTAAAAATAAAAGACCTCTGTTCTCAAGTTCTTCTAATTGGCTTTCCCCAGATGGTTATGAATATAGAACATAGCTTAGCACTTAAAACATTAACTTGAAAGAGATTAACTCACATTTCAAAATTATTTCTAGCCTTTTGAGGGCAGGACCAAGGTCTTATATACTCTCCATTTTTACAAAGTACTGTTTCAATACCCTAAAAGTATTCCCAGCAATAAGTTTAATTCAAAGAACACAGATCATTGTAGTTTTATTATTTCTTCCTCCACCAAAAAGAATAGGAGTTGGATCCGAAATTATAGACATGAATTTATCTAATTTTAGCCATTTATTCTGAGAGCATAGGCAGGGACTTAATTTAATTGTTCATTATGTAGTTTTAAGGTTAAAATAAAAACGTCATGGGTCTAACACAGACCCTGCTTTCAAATACACTTTAGTGATTACAAAGACAGTCAGGGATTTAAACACTCCTTTTTTCTTTTTCTTTGCAGATATTGTAAATTATTCATGGCAGATTCTCCTATACTGAGCCTATACAAAGTCTCAGTTCCTGCTCAATGCAGAGGTACACAAAACATCTACAAACTAATAGGAGCTGGAAAATGCTTATGACCTCTGTAATATCTCTGGTTTAATAGGATTGGTTACATGGAAGCAAATAAAACTGAAAAGCTGACAGTTTAAAACCTTTGAGATGCAGCAAAAGAGGTCCTACCTATAATACAGGCCTATCTCAATAAGCAAGAAAAAGTCTCAAATGCACAACCTAACCTAATACCTAAAGGAGCCAGAAAAGGAATAAATAAAGCCCAGAGCCAGCCGAAGAAATAAAGATTAGAGCAGAAATAAATGATATGGAAACAAACAAACAAACAACAAAGAACAGTAGAACAAGTGAAACTAAGTGCTGGTTCTTTGAAAGAATTAAACTGATAAACCCGTAGGCAGATTTATCAAAGAGAAAGGACCTAAATAGTATCATGAATGAAAAAAGAGAGCACTACCAACACCAAGCAAATACAAACAAAGGAGAACCTTATTACACTGTTGGTGGGAATGCAAGCTGGTACAGCCAATCTGGGAAACAATATGGAGATTCCTCAAGATATTAAATAGAGCTACCCTAGGACCCAGCAATTGCACTACTATGTATTTACCCTAAAAATACAGATGTGGTGAAAAAAAGGGGCACATGCACCCCAATGTTCATAGCAGCAATGTCCACAATAGCCAAACTGTGGAAGGAGCCAAGATGTCCTTCAACAGATAAACGGATAAAGAAGATGTGGTTCATATATACAACAGAATATTACTGAGCCATTGAAAAAGATGAATACCCACCATTTGCATTGACACGGATGGAACTTACTTCACTGCTAAGTGAAAAAAGTCAAGCAGAGAAAGACAATTATGTGGTTTCACCCATATGTGGAACAGAAAGAATAGCACAGAGGACCACAGGGTAAGGGAGGGAAAACTGAATGGGAAGAAATCAGAAAGAGAGATAAGCCATGAGAGACTTTGGAATCCAGGAACCAAACTGAGGGTTACAGAAGGGAGGGGAATGGGGGGATGGGGTAACTGGGTGATGGGTATTAAGGAAGGCTTGTGTGGTGATGAGCACTGTGTATTATACACAACTAATGAATCATTGAACACAAAATAAAAAACTAATGATGTATTATATGTTGGAAAATTGAACATAATAAAATACAAAAAATATAAGATTATGAAAAAACTATATGCCAACAAACTGGGCAATCTGGAAGAAATGGACAAATTCTTAGAAACATAAAAACCATCAAAACTGAAACAGAAATAGAAAATTGACACAACCATAACCAGCAAAGAAATTGAATCAGTAATCAAAAATCTCCCAACAAACAGAAGTCTAGGCCTAGATGGCTTCCCAGAGGAATTCTACATCACATTTAAAGAAGAGTTAATACCCATTCTTCTCAAGTTGTTCCAAAAAATAGAAATGGAAGGAAAACTTCTAAACTCATCCTACAAGACCAGCATTATCTTGATTACAAACCCAGATAAAGACCCCACAAAAAAGGAGAATTGTAGACCAATATCATTGATGAACACGGATGCAAAACTTCTCAAGATACTTGCAATCAAATCCAACAGTACATTAAAAAGATTATTCACCACAATCAAGTGGTATTTATTACTAGGATGCAAGGGTGGTTCAATATTCACAAATCAATGTGATATAAGTTATTTAATAAATAAAAGGATGAGAACCATAGGATTCTCGATAGTTGCAGAGAAAGCATTTGACAAAGTAGAACATCCATTCTTTATAAAAACCCTCAACAAAGTAGATACAGATAGAACATACCTCAACATCTTAAAGGTCACATATGAAAGACACACATCTAATATTATCCTCAATGGGGAAAGACAGGGATTCCACTCTCACCATTACTATCTAACATAGTACTGGGAGTCTTAGCTTCAGGAATCAGAAAACAAAAAGAAATAAAAGGCATCCAGATTGGCAAGGTAGACGTCAACTTTCACTATTTGTAGACAACAGGATACTCTATGTGGAAAACCAGAAATATTCCACCAAAAAATTGCTAGAACTAATGCATGAATTCAACAAAGTACCAGGATATTAAAAAAATATAGAAATCTGTTGCGTTTCTATACACAAACAACAAAGTAGCAGTAAAGGAAATTAAGGAATCAATTCCTTTTACAATTGTATCAAAATCATAAGATGCCTAAGAATAAACCTAACTGAAAAGGTAAGAGATAAGTACTCTGAAAGCTATAGATAACTTATGAAGAAAATTGAAGAGGACACAAAGAATTGGGAAAATATTCCATATTCATGGATTTTAAGAACAAATATTGTTAAAATGTCTATGCTACCCAGGTAATTGGGTGGCTCAGTTGGTTAAGCAGCTGCCTTCAGCTCAGGTCATGATCTCAGGGTCCTGGGCTTGAGCCCCATGTCATGCTCCCTGATTATCCAGGAGCCTGCTTCCCCCTCTGCTTCCCTCCCCCTTCTGCTTCCTTCTCCCCTATGCTTCCTTCTCCTTCTGGCTGCCTCTAAACCTGCTTGTGTGCACCTGCTATCAAATAAATAAATAAAAGCTTTAAAAATAAACAAATTAAAAAAAAAACTCAGTTTCACTGTTTAAAAAAAAATGTATATGCTACCCAAAGCAATTTTCACATTCAATGCAATCCCATCAAAATACCACTAGCACTTTTCACAGAGCTAGATCAATCCTAAAATTTGTATGGAACCACAAAATATCCCAAATAGCCAAAGCAATCGTGAAAAAGAAAAGCAAAAGCTGGAAGCATCACAATTCCGGACTTGAAGCTGTATTACAAAGCTGTAGTCATCAAGACAGTATGGTACTGGCACAAAAACAGACACATATATCAATGGAACAGAATAGAGAATCCAGAAATGGACCCACAACTCTATGGTCAATTAATCTTTGACAAAGCAGGAAAGAATAGTGGGGGAAAAAGTCTCTTCAACAAATGGTATTGGGAAAATTGAGTAGCAACATGAAGAATGAAACTGGACCACTTTATTACACCATACACAAAAATAAATTTAAATTGGATGAGAGTCCTAAATGGGAGACAGGAAATCATCAAAATCCTAGAGGAGAATACAGGCAACAACTCCTTTGACCTCGACCATAGTAGCTTCTTACCAGAAATATCATGGGAGGCAAAGGAAACAAAAGCAAAAATGAACCACTGGAACTTTATCAAGATAAAGAGCTTCTGCACAGTGAAGGAAACAATCAACAAAACTAAAAGACAGCCTACAGAATGGGAAAAGATATTTGCCAAGGACATATCTGATGAAGGGTTTGTATCCAAAGTCTATAAAGTACGTAACAAATTCAAAAGCCCCTCATCCGCACCCCAAAAAAAAAGAATCCAGTTAAGAAATGGGCAGAAGATATGAATAGATATTTAGGTATTTTTCCAAAAAAGACAGAGTCGATGAAACTACACTCAACATCACTCACCATCAGGGAAATACAAATCAATACCACAATGAGATAGCACTTCATACCTGTAAGAATGGCTAAAATTAACAAGGGAAACAACAGATGTTGGGGAGGATTCAAAGAAAGGGTAACCTTTTTATACTGTTGGTGGGGATGCAAACTTGTGCAGACACTCTGGAAAACAGTATGGAGGTTCCTAAAAAGTTGAAAATAGAGCTACCCTACGACCTGTAATTGCACTAGCAGGTATTTATCCGAAGGATATAAAAATACAGATTCAATGGGTACAGTCACCCCGATGTTTAAGCAGCATTATGAGCAATAGCCAAACTATGGAAAGAGCCCAAATGTCCATCAACTCTTGAATGGATAAAGAAGATGTGGTACACACATGTATACACACACACACACACACACACACACTGAAATACTACTCAACCATCTAAAGAATGAAATCTTGGCATTTGCAATGGCATGGATGAAGCTAGAGTATAGTATGCTAAGCAAAAGAAGTCAGAAAAAGATACCATATGATTTCACTCATATGTGAAATTTAAGAAACAAAACAGATGAACATATATGAAGGGAGGGGAAAGAGGGAAACAACCTTAAGAGACTTAAAATGAACAGGGTTGATGGAAGGAGGTAGGTGGCGGATGGACTAAATGGATGATGGGTATTAAAGAGGGCACTTGCTATAATGAGTTCTAGGTGTTATATGTGAATGTTGAATCACCAAATTACTGAAACCAATACTATACTGTATGTTCACTAACTAGAATTTAAATAAAAATTTGAAAAAACAGAGCAGCAAGGAGGTAAAACATATCAACTGAAAAGCATAAAATACACATTGAAGGAACACTTGAGGAGTTGATATGACAAGCGATATAAGACCATGATAAATTCAATGAAATGAAAATTCTAGGTGTTTACAAGAATAATGTGTACATTGGTAATAAAGAGTTGAAGAAAAGACAGATAAAGGCTTTCCTAAACTGTTCCAAAGAGTTTGAAACTTACACCAGAGAATTTTAAGTAGGGGAATGGGATCATGTTTGTATTTTCAGAAGAATATCTAACTGTAATGTTTAGAATAAGTTGGGAGGGGCAGACTTGACACTGTAATAGCATTTCAGATCTATTTTAAGATTATAGTTAAGAGGAGAGTGATGGCTTCTGCAGTGGGAATGGGGAGAACTAAGGTAATTTTGACCAGGAATGTCAAGTAGCTAATATTTAGAAATGTTAAGGAAGATTTCTAAATATCTTGTGATTTATATCCCCAGTCCTACCCCACCATGAGATTATCTGAAAGTAAATCAGACATTACATCTTGTTGTCTATAAATATTTCTATCTCAAAGCATTAGTTTTCAAACCTTACCATTATAATCCCCCCCAAAAAGACCATTCCTTAGTATCATCTGTACCTAGTCAGTGTTCAAAATATTATATAAGTTCTTTTTGAAAAGAATAGTTGGTTTCTTTGAGCCAGAAGGCAAAGTACCTCATTGCATTTAGTTAGTGTCTCTTAAATCTTTTTGATAGGTTGCTTCTCTCTTGTAGAAGAAGAGGAAGAAGAGGAGGAGGAGGAAGAGGAGGTGGAGGAAGAGGAAGAAGAAACCAAGAATAGAGTTGGTTGCCTTTTGGAAGAGGTTATCAAAAAGACCTGTCCATCAGTTGACCACTGAGCTGTATCTGGGAAATTAGAGGCTTCTCACATCTCCCTTGTCTTTGTAATGTAGGTATGGTCTACTATCTTCATACTAGCTGCCATTTCAGGGATGCAGCCTTCAGAGAATAAGATGGTACTGAGACTACTGTACTGAACACATGCCTAAGCCCAGTTAAAGCCCTTCTTTATACTTTCATAATTTTGGTGGGTAGGTGCAGATAGCTACTCATCTTGCAGCAGTCCAGAGCAAGCCTCAGATGGAAGTTTCCTTGCTTATTAAAGCGGCCACCTACTAATCTGAAGTGGTTTGCTTCATTTTTAAGTCTCTCAGATTTCACCCAGGAAACTCCTGAGATTGCAACCCAGCAGAAGTTAGTAGCTTTGGATATAGAGGAAGGGGGGGGGGATGTCTGAACTCATGAATTTTATGGTCAAGATTGAGAATGCCATTTGTTGAGGTAGAAATCACTGGAGAAATGGCAAATTTATTGGAATACAACAGAATTTGTATTCTGTTGTATTTTCCACTGAATTCTGTTGTATTTTCCACTGTTCTGTTGTATTTTCTGTTGTATTTTCCACTGAAGAGGACCGCATGATATACTGACAAATATGCCTCATAATCAGGTAATATCACCAGTCCATAGTTCAAAGAGAATGAACACCAGTTTTTAGTTTGGGATCCTCTAGCCACGTTTTTTATAAGATTGCTTATGGTAAGTGTCTAAAGAGAAGGGTAAAAGGCTGAGAACAGGATTTTGAAAGTTTTTACTCTAACTTCTATATTTAAGAGTTAAATACAGTAACATTAAATACTACTCTGCTTGGATTTAAAGAAGTCTTTCTTGAGCTATTTTAAGAAGGGCAAATATGGTTGCATAGAACCTAACCATACAAATAGTATACTGTGAGAAAGAGTAATTTTCATTAAGGAGGCATGAGACAGTGTTTTAAGTTAGAAGCTGTGCCATAAAGAATAGTTAAGGAACAGACAGATGGATTGGGGGTAAGAGGGGAAGATACCCAGACAAATGGGAGTACTTGCACAAAAGCAGAGGAAGGTAAAAAAATAGTGTTGCATGGTTTCCAAGCAACTGGCAAAAACAAACAAACAAACAAAAAACAAAAAAACAAAAAAAAAAACTTGTTCAATGATTGACTTATTGATATAATGATGGAAAACTCATTTCAAGTAGGCATAAATATTACCATCCCCATATACAAAAATAAGTCTTGATCCATATTGACTTAGTTCACTCACCTAAAAAGAGCTCTGATGGCCTGTTACTCAGAACACCATCTTGTGTATGCCTCCCATCAGTTCAAATCCAAACTTGTCAAACAGGTCATAGAGAATAGCAGTGACTTTTACAAGTAACTTCTTGACCATTCATTTGTCTAAAACTTGATGTTAGTATTTCAAGGTCTATATTTGGAAGGAAATGTTCATTCTATTTCACTGATTGTCAACTACTATTTTATGAATGGTATTTAAAGGTATTAGAAGGTATTAATGGCATCGGAAGGTTAATTCTATCCCAGTTCCTGAAATTTCTCAACAGAAGCACTTGCAATGTTATACCTTCCTTAATTGTTACAGAGGGAAGAGCACTTTTCAACAATAGAGCTCTTTGAAATCATGATGATGTGACTGATTGCTTCTATTATATAATAGTCTTTCCTCTTGATAAAAGGGTGTTTTTCTTTTTTTCTGCTGCTAACATAGTTACCATATAGTATGCATTCAGACCAGACTATAAATGAAGGCTTTGGATTCTCTAAAACAAAAGTTACCAAATGATATTCAGGGGACCAAACCTGGTTTGCAGAAGAGTTTTTCATGTTCTGCACACAGGTACCCTCCACAGCAATTCAAAACAAAAACAAAGATAATGGCTATATTTCATGTTTATGAGAATAAAATAATCTGTATTTCTGGCTCCTCCTTAAGGGGGCACCTGGGTGGCTCAGTTGGTTAAGCATCTGCCTTCAGCCCAGGTCATGATCCCAGGGTCCTGGGATGGAGCCCCACATCAAGGTCCCTGCTCAGTGGGAATTCTTCTTTCTCCCTCTCATGTTCCCCTTGCCTATGTTCCTGTTCTCTTTCTGTCAAATAAATAAATAAAATCTTTAACACACACACCCCAGTTGAACCTGATAAAAAGGACTGCTCTTTGTTAATGTAAATTACAAAATGGAAACCAAACTTGAAAACTCCCAGAGCAAACAAAATCATTTAAGCCACCTAAGCAAAACAAATCTAGCTTATTTCATGAGTGTAAGTGCAACTTAGGTTCTTATAAATGCCTCTGATAAAAAAGTCATCTTTCTAAAATGGTTTAAGATAATTTAACCAATCTTCTGCTGTCTAGAAATCCCCATTGTAATAATCAAGCATTATACAGATTAAACAACTCCCTCATTTTTTTTTTAAGATTTTATTATTTGACAGAGAGATCACAAGTAGGCAGAGAGGCAGGCAGAGAGAGAGAGAGGAGGAAGCAGACCCCCGCTGAGCAGAGAGCCTGATGCGGGGCTCGATCCAAGGACCCTGAGATCATGACCTGAGCCGAAGGCAGAGGCTTAACCCACTGAGCCACCCAGGCGCCCCAACTCCCTCATTTTCACTTTATATCACTTCACTCTCATATCAGTTATGGATCTATAGACTTCTACCTCATAAACTGTTCTACATACAATAAGCTCTTACTAAAAACTATTCTACTGATCTGATTTTAATTTTTAGTATTTCTGGATTTGACACCTTTTGAAGTGCACTTGCCAATTTGTATAATGTCTACTACTTCTCATTCTTAACTTTGAGGTCAACAAGAGGTTGTCCTTTTATAGAACAATCATTTAAACTACCAGTTTTAAATGCAAAGGAAAGTCTTTATTGCATTCCTGTCTCTAGCAGACATGGGACCATCAAGTTAAACCAAGAGAATAAGATGTTTTTAACACCATAAATAAATAAACAAGGTAATTTTCCATAGACAGAAAAAACATTTCTGCATATTAGGCAAACCAATATGAATTGGGGGAGTGGGAACAAATCCTAGCTTATTAACTATTAATAAGGGTCCAAAAAACAAACAAAATGTCATGTAGACCGAGGCGTTATTTAGGTATTGAATTAAATAGAAGAAAGAAAACATTAATATATCATGAGTCCAACAAGATCAGAGATACAGCTGAAAATGCTACCAACCCAATGGTTGAGGAACAGTAAAGGGAGAATAGAATTATTTAAACTTGGAAATTCAGAGCCCTACAGAGAAGAAATTTAGATCTGTGAGAAGGGGCTACTACTTACTGGTGTTTGTATCTCTAGGCTAAGATGAGATACCCAGTTTGGCTGGGACCCAGAACTCTAAAGAACAGGTGCAGGCAGGCTGGTGCTGGCATCTAAGAGGCATACTGAAGCTACTTCCGGAACTGTTGGGAAGACAATGAAAAGGAATCCACTGAAACTTGTTCCTGGTGGGATGAACAAACTTTGCTAGGGTATTGCTAAAAGACTAGGAAGCATACCCTTGCAAACACACACTCCAAGAGAAAAAAAAAAAAAAAAGAAGCAAAATGTTAAGAGACAACAAGCCCCTTGTTCTTTCTGTAACTTTCTAGTCTCCCATTGCTGGGCCCTATCAGTAAAATGTAACAGGAGGCAGCTGGAAAACCAGAAATGTGATGTAAGTCCCAGCTCCAGCTGGTAAGTAATATTTCAATAACTGAGTTACCTAACTAGTAATTTAGGAATTCGTTTGCATCTACAAATTTCTTTTATACTTATGTCATTCAATGTATTTGATCTCCCCATAGCAGACATGAGGACATCCATTTTCCACATGAAGAAATCAGGTTAAAACAAATGACATTTACATATCCAGCATCATATGGATTGCAGAGTCAGCTTTAGAATATGTAACTTTGTTTACCCATCCACTGTTCCATAATCACAAAATGTAAATCCTACAGGCAACTGAACCCTTAAGGCTACTTGATTCCATGAATCCTAATCTCCTGAAGAAATAGAAAGCTGGATCTTTGGAATGCTTGTTGTACCAAGTCACAGATGATAGGCATTTGTCTTAACTAAATTCAAAATAAAATGAAATGTCTACAGCTGAAAATATGGGCTATCCAAGATCAGCTGACTATAATGTTCATTTAAACAATCATATGCCTTTTACAAAGGCTAGAAGAATACAATTTAGTTCAGTACCTTAAAATAATTATCTCAAGGAGAGTTAAACCCTTTCTCCTGTTGCTGTTAAAGAAATGGACTCCAGTTGGTTTAAAATAGGATTTTCCTCACCCTATCACCATACAAGGTGAATTACCATGACTAGAGATAAATCAAATATATTCCTACCTCGAGGTATGGCACTCCTTCTTGCCATCTGCCAAAAAAAAATTATGGTTTAAAAGCTGCACATACTTGTGAGGTCAACAAGGTTAATGGCAACCACGAGCATTTCACAGTTGTGCAGCATACAACATAAACAATGCTAAGGGTCAACTTGTTTTCCACAGAAGGCTAGTGGTGTAGGTGCTTGATAAATGCTTTTTTTGGAGAGGTGCATTTCTACATTTAAGTTTAGCTACGTATGTATTCTGTTCTAACTCTGGGCTTACCAATATCTTTATTTTAATGGGCATTATGGAGCTTTATGTTGTTTCCAAGTTTTTATGCCAAAAACTGAAGACTGTTTTTAGGAACACCCACAGAGAATTATGCTAACGGTTCATGAAACAGATTTGGAGAAACACTTAAACAGATAACATTTTTGGCCCTACCACCAATACCCTTATCTTTCACTAAAAATTTACCCAGAAAGAAAAGTTCCACTTGATTTCAAGACTTCATTTTGTCCACTGCCATTTTACACCCCAACAGACACAACTTGGGTTGGTTTTGCTCTCTAGTACACAACTGTAGATCTTTTACAAAAAGAGACAAATGATTACCAACAGAAAAGAGCCCTCCCCCAAATCTAAGATTTTTCCTCAGGATGAATGTGTATTTGACATTCCACAGTCACTCTGTCCCCCCACCCCCCCGGCTAGGGGCCACCTAGGCAAAGCCAGACAGTTTCCTCCATTCACTAGAAAAGGGACTTGCCACTTGTGATGTGAATGTAGAGAAGTCTGTTACACAAAGTGTTTGTTACAAACACAAAGTGTTTGCCTCTCTTGATGTGTGTAGCCTTATTGACTCAAGCACCCCTTAAAGGGAGTTGGCGGGGGGTGGGGTGGGGGGGTAGTCTGAGAGTGGCTGTGGGCTTGGCTTTTTTGGACAAAAAAAGATGGCAAAAAGAAGAGGGGGAATAATATTGGCCAAAATACTTAACATCTTTTCATTTCAAACTGCCTTCTCCAATCAAAAGATAGAAGAGCTAGAAAGGTCATCTAACACTTACCCTTATGAGGAAGAAACAGGACGACGAAGTAGCTTGTCCCAAACCCACAACAGACACACACACTAGCTTCCAAATAAGAAATAAAGCTGCAATCTCCTGTCCCTTCATGCCTGGTCGGCATTTATTCACTGAAGAGCCTTCTTCACGTGGGCTGGGTTAGGCTGGGATAAATTTCACATGGCTGACATCTAATTTCACATGGCTTATATCTACATTCACATGACATCTAAGCCTGGCTAATCATCAGATTCACCTGGACTTCTTTTACAGCTACAGATTTCCAGGTCCCATCCCACAACTTGTGATATCAAAATCATAGAGACAGCACTTCAATCTAAAATCTGTCCGGTGGGTCTGAGATCATAAGAGTTGGATAATTCTGGAGAAGATCATGCAATTTGAGAATCATGAGATGTAACTCAGTTTGTCATAGACTTGCCTTTATTCCTCATGTAAATATAAAAGATTGAAGGAGTCTAGAGTATGATTGCTACTTTGGTGATACCTAGTTAGGCCTTGCTATATGACATATAGTGAGTTGGCTACTTTTTATTTTTTCACGTCTCACCCATTCTGAAAGCTGGGTTATTCTGACCTGCCTGGGGTCCTATGAAAGACTAATTAATTACTAAGAGAAGAGGACTTTAATCTTTCAACAAAAAAGGCTCCAGAGATTGTAATCTGTCTCTCTCTTCTTTAACAACATTTTGAATTCCAAATATGCCAAAACGATAGAGAAACTTCCCAGTGATTAAAAACAAACAAAGCCTGCTATACGTGGGCCCAGGATCTGGACAGTCTATACAGAAATATTTGTTTGGATGAGAAACAGGTGCTCTGCAGTTTAAAAACATATTTTACCCTAAATAGAATGGTCTGTACCATTTCTGTCCTTCTCTTTAAAGTTGGGCTATCTTACCTGTTTTTGTTTGTTTTGTTTTCATTTTTTGTTTTGTTTTGTTTTTAATGAGAGTAAAAGGACAAGTGGTATTTTCATTATAGATAAGAAATATATGATTTAAGCACACTCTGGGGAAATGTACCAGCTGGCCAATTATGATTAGAAACAAGCTGCCATAGAAGATGAAATTCCATTGAGGTCTCTTAAGTATTTGCATGTTTGCAAGGTGCAAGTGTTTATACTGACAGAAGAGGTTTTCGGATCTTACAAGTGACAAGATCAAAAGAGGCATTTTAAATAGGAGAACAGGGAAGCCTGGGTGGCTCAGTCGTTAAGCGTCAGCCTTCAGCTCGGGTCATGATCCCAGGGTCCGGGGATTGAGCCCCATATCTGGCTCCCTGCTCAGCAGGAAGCCTGCTTCTCCCTTTCTCTCTGCAGCTCCCCCTGCTTGTGTTCCCTCTCTCGCTGTATCTCTCTCTGTCAAATAAATAAATAAATAAAATCTTTAAAAAAATAAACAGGAGAACAAACCAATAGGTGAAATTTGACTTCTAATTATGATAAGTTTCAAAAATTTTTCCCTATTTTATTGTAGGTGTAGAATCTAAACTGTGTTTAAAAATCTGTATCTAGAGACAGGTCACTTTCTAGAGCTGGAGGTGAGAACAGCGTATCTTCTTGACCTCTCACAAGTCAAGGTTATAAGCAGTCATATTTGTGATCAACACCAAAACACATTTCCGTGTACCTGCTGCGTGTAAGGGAATCATAGAACTAAACAAATTCTGGAAAACAACACGAAGTGATAGTTAAGAATGTGAGCTCTGTCATCAGACTTCCTGGAACCAAAGCCTGACCATCAGTTTACCAGATGTGTACATCTGGGCAATTTACTTAACCTCTCTATGGCTTAGTTTAGCGATATGAAAAATGACAGAGATGATAATATCTCCAACATTGAATGTTTCCAAGGTGTTAGATCACATAATGCCTGACAGATACTCAGCAATGTAAATATTTATTAGCAGGGACCCAATAAATGGAAACTACTGATGTGAAGAATATGGAATTATAATTATGGAATAAATTAATAATAATCCAAGGAATATAAAATTTTAATATAATGAAATTATTTAACAAATATTTATTAAGCAATTTACTATGTGCCAAGAATTGAGCTCTAAGATGAAGGCAATATAGAAATCTTTCTTGCATCAGAGAAAGCCTAAAATATGTGGGCATACATATCTGTTAATGTTGCCACAAGACTGGCTGTGTGTGAAAAATTGCAAACAAATTGTAAAATAAATGCTCTAAATTCAAAGGAAGAAGGGACTAGTTAATATAAGGGAGGATTTATGGATGGGGAAACACTTAGGTTTGACCTTATAAGAGGTATAATTTGGCCAGAAAGATAATGAGGGAGGTGATATTCTAGGCTCAGGAAGTGGACTGAACAGGAATATGGCATTTATAGGTAGGTATATTTAAGAAACAATGAGTAGGAGATCCTTTCTATGTAGCAGATTCCTTTTGTTTTGAAAATCAGAGGGAAACACAAGGTTGCATCTTGGGTTAATGTTAGAATTGAAATGTGGAGGCAACTTTGAGCATAGTGTAGACAGGAAGTCTACACTATGAGGAAGTCCAGTCAAGCCTAAAGTTTCCAGTACCTCCACTGTCAAAGGGAAGTCCCATTTTGTGTGGGAGGTGAGTGAATGTCCTTTGATGTCTTTCTGAAGGTCAGATTTGTGGCTTAGCATTGCTTGCCATGGGGAGCCAAGGACAGGCCACCAGCAAGAGAATAACGAGACAAAAGTGATCTCTGGCCTCTGCTCTGCCAGGTATTCAGAGTGTAACCATGAGCATGTCCACCTCCCCATCAAACTGCTACCCCCTTCTTGGTTTCTCTTTTACAGACTGTGAGAATTCAGTGAGCTAATTTCAATGGCAAGTGCCTTGTGGGTTGTCAGGAGCTGTGTTAATGAAAGAGTAAGGAAATTAAGATGAATTTTATAATATCCACTGAGATTCATATTGAGAAAAAAGAAGAACATAAATCTAGCTTTCAGCCCCAGTCTCTTTTTTCTTCCTAGCCCCAATAGTATCAACACTTCCGTGGGTAGAGATCGCTCATTCTTATGCTAGGCACTATGGTAAGTGCCTTCTAAGCATTATTTCACTTAGCTAGCACCTCCACTTCATGAAGTAGACACTACTTGTATCCCAGTTAAGAGATCAGAAAAAGGGTGCCCAAGTCTCCCTCATTCACAGTGGGCCAAACTGTGTCATGAATCACTTTTGCAATGAACCTCCAAGTTTACATCATAGGGGCCCTGGGGCCAGGGGCCAGCTGCTTACATACTGCTACTTACAACCTGGGTTTCAGGGTACCTAGGAAGGTCCACTGCTCCACCTTCCCCTATGTTACCCTTTTGGCCTCCAAGGACCTCCAATTTGCCTTCTTGGTCAACTATATGCTCATTTTAAAAACTGGAGAGAACAGAAGTACATACTAAACGGTCTTTTGGTTACTGATGGCCTATCATGGTGCAGAAGAAGGAGCCATGCTAGAATGTCCTTCAGAGAAGCTTCTGACTCTGACTCAGCCACTAAATTCCAAATTCTAAGTTCCAGCAAATCGTTTAACTATGTTGAGCCTCAGTTTCTTCATCTGTAAAAGAGACCATTGCCTGCCATTTCTCATTTGCCAGATTTCTTATAAGGATAAAAATAGATGATAGATAATGGAGCAGATTTGTGAACTCTAAAGCACTATGATGCTAATCCCTGTTGCTTAACAGCAGCATAATGGAGTGATGGAATGGAAATTAATGGAGTGAGATAGCAAGACTGGACTTGAACTCATGCCGCAAGGATACCATTTAAAACCATGTGATATTATTCAGGTGAATCCTAGTCTCTGAGCATTTTTAATCCAGTATTAAAAAGTATTAAAGTATGCTTTTATTTATAAATATTTATTTATTATAAATATTTATTAACGTATACTTTACTAAATAATTTTTAATACTAAAAAGTATTAAAGTATAAAATCTACTTTTCATAGCAGGATTGCAGGGATAAAAGCGGGAAATTGCTTAAGACTGAACACTACAAATCATTTTAATATATGCCATAATTCATAACTGCTAGCAATTAATATACATTATTTTTTATTACAGCAAAACTTGTTACAGAATATTATAACTTGTCAAATAGACTCAAGGTGAATAGGTCTCTTTGGGAGGCTAAGCAACCCTGTGCAAAATACAAATAACCTGTCTTAAGAGCCAATGAGAGGGTTGAAGAAGACACATCAGCCTAAGAGATAAAACCTTTTAGTGATGGAAGGGTTAACAAGACTTAAAGAGTGGATGCTATTAATGATACAGTCAGCTCTGGGTTAGGCTGGCTCCTGCTGTTTTTCTTGGCAGTGAGTGCTGGATCTGCTTTCATCATTCATGACCTTTTCACCCTTGGAAGACCAGCTAAGGCAGCTTCTTGCTGTGAGGGGCCCAGGTGACCAAGTTCTTGGAGTAAGATCAAGATTTTCTTGCAATCTGTCATGCCCTCTCCTTTGATATTTAGCTGGACCCGGGGCTTGCTCAGTGTTGTTGTCTAGAGGCCCTACGCTGCATGGAATGAACAGAGGGTAGCCCCTCACATGTCTTTAGTCTCCAGTACCTCCAGACTCCAGAAAAAATGAAGGAAGTTGTTTGTTCTGAAGGGAAAGAAGTAGCCAAAGAGACAGCAGGTGAGTTATCATCTAAGAAACCAGTGTTTATAGATCTTATACGGACTCTGGAGTTAGCCCCATCCTTGTCTAGCTTTGTGTTTTTATGGTGTTACATAACCTCTCTGGGTTTGTTTTCTTATCTGTTCCAAGAGGACAATAATGCCAACATTTTTTGATTGTCATGAGAATTGCTTGAGTTAATGGATAAATAAATTAACATTCCAATTAACTCAAGTTAAGTATTTAAAGTACAGTTGCTTTTACTGTTGTTTCTTTCCTTTTGCAGATCATAGAAATAGGGGGGATTTTGCAGTGAGCTTGGGCTGTTTCTGAAGAGTTTTCCTTAGCACTAACGATAGGAGGATTTGCTAAAAGCTTGGGGGAATACAAAGATGTTTCCACTGTAGCTGTGTCTGTAAGTAGCTTCAAAGCCAGCTGGTAAGATGGAGCATCCACAGAGAACGAGATCTAACAGAAGGAGATGCATATGGTTGCCTAATGAGTGGCCCAGGTGGCAAGTGCTACAGGAGCTGAAAGGCGGAAAGGTCACGCTCTGTGGGACAGTGTGGCTGGAGACCTGAGGTCAGAGAGACTAAATTTGAATACCAGCAACACTATTTGCTGGCTGTTGGCCTTAAAGTAATTATCCTGCTACCATGATGTCATTCTCTCAAAAATGAGTGAGCAACTGCCACTAGCTTAGGTAGTTAAGGTGACATATGTGAATTTAGAGTGTGAAAAACACTTGCAATAGTACCCATGACTCAGTAACTGTTCATAAAATCTTTTAACTATCATTGTCATCTCTATTCTGGACTCTTCCACAAGACTTCCCTGTATCTATGGGCTTCAGAATGGCTTTCTTAGAAGGTAATTCTAATCGTATCATTGAGTTTGACCACAACCCTGCTGATTCACACTTGAGTGCAAATGAGATGAACAAATCTCACATCCTCAGCTTTTCAGGATCTGGACACAATCACCCTTCTCCTTTAAATACCCCCTCTGTCTTCATCCAGTCACTAAACCAAAATAAACAGTGAACATCTTCCCCTCCTGCTAATGTGTCTGAGCTTTCTTGATCCTTTCAAACTTCTCCTTGGTTATTCCTCTTTCCCCCCCTTCTTCTAACATTCTTTATATACTCCATGATAGCCATAATTTGTATTAGTCCTAGCACTATGGCTAATATACTTTAAGTGCTCAGCATATATTTACTGGGTAAGTGCATAAATGAATGAACATATTTAATAATTGAATAGTTTTTAGAATAATTGCACTATGTTAGATGTTTTCCCATTATCATAGACTACATAAATATCTAACGTTTTAGATATGTTCAAGGGAAAAAAAAACAAAATAATTAGTAATAATAATATAAAATAATATTTTACTTAAGGGTGACCAAAAATAAGTCTAAGTTTATCTTACTTGGAACTTGAACACGTTGGTTTAGAGAATACACTGTCATCACCTCTTATTATTATAATTATCATATAATTATAATATATTTTATATATAATTATTATAAATATTATAAATAGGGTAAACTCATATCTGGCTTCCCAGGAGAGTTCTAATTTATGCCTATTATTCTGGATTAATTTTAAAAAGCACCTTCTCTCTCTTTCAAAAATATTCTGATTTGGGTGATAAATTATAATGTCACCATAATTATACAGAAGGTTTACTATTAATGTTAAAACAAAAATAAAAGATCGCTTAGTCAGGAAGTCCTAAGGTAATTAACCCTGTCTACAGACAACATTCCAAGGGCAAGCTAGCATCATTTATACCATGCAAAATACACAGCTTATCTTTCGAAAATGTTATTAAAAGTCCTCTGTGAACTACTGTTTTACATTGTTCTACATAATGGTCTGCTTATTTTCTGCTTCATACATTCTCTTTCTCCTTTTTCCTGTGTCTTGGGCCATGGCCAACAGGAAACAGCCTAAAGACCTACAGACACAGGCTAAAGATTCAAAATAACTCTCTTTGGGGCTTAAGTGATAGAAATACAAATCACATTAATTATGGTGAGCTAAATAATGTCCCCACAGGGATATCCATGTCCTAATTCCCAGAAATTATAACCATGTTGTCTTATATGGCAAAAGGGACTTTGTAAATAGGATTAAATAAAGAATCCTGAAATGGGGAGACTATTATGAATTATGGCACAATGTAATCACAGGGTCCTTACATTAGGGAGAAGGTCAGAGTCAAAGAGATATAAAGGTGAAAGCAGAAGTCACACAGAGGAGAAGATGCTACATTCTTGGCTACCAGCATGGAGGAAGGAGCCAAGGAATGTAGGCAGCCTACAGAAGCAGGAACTAACAGGACACACCTCTGCCCACACTTGATTTTAGCTCAGTGTATCTGATTTCAGACTTTGACCTCCAGAGCTACCTGAGAATAAAGGTATGTATGTTTTAAACTAATTTTTCCAATTTGTTATAGCAGCAATAGAAAACGAATATACTGGGTAACTGAAAAAGAGCAATGTATATGCTAGCATAACTCAAAATTTCATGGGCACCTTGCTTCAGATTCAATGTCCACAATACCTTTCTCTATTTCTCATTTCTGCTTTATGTGGCTGGTATTCCTCACATAGAAGCCTAGAATTTCCATAGTGACATTCTTATACCTGCAAGCCTGGTAAAATATAACGTCTCCTTTCTTGTAACATAGACAAAAAAATCCCAATAATTTTACTTGGCTCAGTTTAGGTTATAGGCCTATTCATCATGGTAGAGGAGGGAGATTTGAAATGGTCATTGTAAGTCCTAGGTCATATGGTCACCTCTGAATCTAGAGGGAAATGGGGATCAATCCAGTGAAACCATAGGAACTAAAGGTATAAGGAGTTTTTAGAAATTCTAGTGGTGCTATTAGGAGATTGGAGTATGGTAATACTGCGCAGGCAAAATCCATACAAGTCACTGCTATCAGCCTTGTGAGAATCCTTATGTTTGAATAGATTAGTTGTTTTAATACTAGGAAATATCCATGTTTTACTACATGAAAATGTATTCCTCTACAGTCTGAGTCAGGTGACCCTGGTTGGGTAAATTTTGCTTATTTTTGGTTTTGTTGGACAAGACATTCTCCTTCAAGTGGCATGTCAGGTTCTTGGGTTATTTCCACATCCATGTCTGCAGAGTTTTCTACTGTCAGACAAAAGATGGTTATAAAGGATGGAAGATCAACCATGGGAGAAATTTATAGGTGGCGTCTGACAGTGGAATTCATCATTTCCATCTGATTTCATTGCCCAAGACTCAAGCATATAGCTGTACTCAAATATAAGGAAGACAGGAATGTTATTATCTGCGAGCATAAAAGGAAAAGAGAAGTGTTTGGTGAATTTCCAACCAATTTTCCCCAAAGATTTATTAATGGGTTCTTTCAACTCCCTAGGATCAATTTCTATATTCCAGGTATGTTAACCAATGTCTCACTTATAAGAGACAGAGATACTTAAGATAAGGGAGCACTGATAGTTTCAGAAATAGGAAGGGCCACAATTTCCTGAATCCTTGCCATTGCTGCTCCAAGGATTGGCTATTTGGCCCCCGTAATGCTAAGTGCCTGCTTAGATTCCCAGTCCTGTTCCCCATGGTGGTACTATCTCCAGGCCAGGTGTCTTTTCTACCAGTCATATTTTGTCCAACTCCATTCCCAAACTGACCACATTGGTTCCCAATCTTGTTTGCTATTTGCATAGCTGGTTTTGCTGCAGGAATTATTATACCTTATTTTCCTCCTTTCAGCAATTTTTTTTTTGAGAGAGAGAGAGTGCAAGAGCACAGCAAAGAGATACAGAGGAAGAGGGAGAGAGAGAATCTTAAGCAGGCTCCACACTTAGCCTGGAGCCTGATGCAAGGCTTGATCTCATGACCCTGAGATGATGACCTGTGCCAAAATCAAGAGTTGGATGCTTAACCAACTGAGCCACCAAGGCACCCCATCCTATATTCAGCAATTCTCATGACAATATTTCCTTCCCTACTTTAGTTAAAAGTCTTTCAACACCTCAAAAATAATCCTGATTTATCAATTAGTTGTAGACATTTTTTTCCAGGCAAGTTTTGGTTTCCATGATCTAGGCTCTGAAGTGTTTCTCTTTTTACTCACTTTCCAGATAGAAGTTGTAGACCTAAGAAGGCATGTAAGCAAGAAAGGAAATGAGGGGAAAAGCAGGAGGGAGAAGGTGGGTATTTTTCTACAAGCCATTCATGGAGCTTCTCCAAAGAAAAAGAACAAGAAAGGAGAGTGGGAAAACATGAGGCTAACAAAAAGCTGGAGAGTGAGAACAGGCAAGAGGCAATGTCACAGAATAGCATCCTTCTGAAGATCTCTATGAAGTGATTCAGTTGTCAGCAAAGGATACAGATAGGTTAAAAGAATAGAGCTTTGTCAGTGCTGTGAGTTCCCCAAGAGAGATTTGATTCTTTTATTTTTCCAGTAGTACACTATAATCTTCCTTGAGGCTCTCCACCTAAAATTTCATAGGGAAACATCCTGGAGAATTCTGACAACTAGCAAGCACACGTATGTTTTTATGAATTATGTCATTTTTATGAACATTTAAATAATAATAACTGACTCTGAATGGAGAATTCTGAAATTTTATTATGTAATATCTGATCATTGTACAATCACACACTTGTACATGGTCTTACTCCCTGCTTTCAGAGGATTTGATCAGAAATAGGTCTTCTCTAGCCTGAACAGACATCACAACCTAACCCTCTGGGCAACTGAAGGGTCAAGAAAAAGTAAATGAAAAATGAGTGATAACTGAGTTAAAAATGGGGAAATGAAAGAAATAAGTAGAATGGGGACTACAAAGGAGCCCTTTATAAAAGCATGTATTTTCACCAATAACCATTGACTTTTCTTGAGAATCTATTATTTCCGATATATGGTTTACTAAGAATATCATGCAGGAATGTTGGTGAAAAAAAAAAAAAAACAAATGCAGTGAATGCTGAGTGACAAAGGGTAGGTACAGATTCTCAGAGGTTGTAACTTCTCTAGAAGGAGAGGAGTGTGCCAAACTAGAGAACTTAAGGGAAGCTTCCTAAGGAAATTAACACTGAACTGGGCTTCAAACTCTGGGTAAAAACTGACAAGTATAGATAAGGGGTAAAGATATATTAAGAAATGAAAAAAGAGAAATTTATAAACGAAAGAAGGTCTAAGTCATAGAACGTGTAGCATATGAGGTTAGGTTGATTGGCACAAATAATGGTCAGGGGAATGAAAAGAACCAGGAAAGCAGATGAGAGAAGGAAAAAAAAAAAGAAGAAGAAAAATGGAAACTAAATAAGGAATGATGGAGAAAAATTGGGGAGGGATGAAAGAAGACAGAGAAAAAGAAAGAAGACAAACACAATTTCAGATGTTTATAAATTCCTGCACTTGAGCCCAACCAGGTAGATCTCAGAAAGCCTGATATTACCACAGAGGAGCCCTCATGACTGGCTTTCCAGATAGGTTGTGGGTAGAGAGTTCTAGGCTGACTTGGTTATGAAGTCTTGAATCATATTTCTGAGTATAATAGGAGATTTCTTATAAGCCACCAAGGGGAAGTTCATCAAGTAAAATGAATTAAAATGGAATATATAAATTGATCCAGTAATGGTTGGGGGAGTTTCTATATAAGATTAAATTTCCTTTTAAATATTCTACTACTTTTTAACAGTAAGACTCTTAATATTTTCAATATAGATCATGAGAATGATATTTTCGTTTAGTCCAAAGTGAAATAAATAGGAGAGGGCTGGTTTTGATATGTTTTGCATCCTAGCTATTAATGCATTTGACATATTAGTTACTATTATCAAGATTCACTTCCAATCTGTATTATCACCATGTGCATGGGAAAAACAAGACAAAATTGAGGATGTATCTATCATACATCTCTTTCATAATACCCAAACACCTTAACTTGGCCTCCTTAGTAGTTTTGTGCTGTGTTGATTTAGCTAAAATGAAAATGTTCCCTAGAATTCTCTCCCTATGGCTTTAAGATTATTCACAAAAGACATATGAGTAAGATTTGGAAGGCAGATATGAAGTAGCAGTGATGTCTACACTTGGAAAGTTGGTGTAGAGTCAGGCACTGTTGTAGTTCTTGTACTTTGAGAGTCTTAGATCCTCTCTATGGCCTGATCTCCCTAATGGCTCACAAGAAGGTCTTGACCTTCAGACATCCAGACAGAAGGGTGGGAATGGTTCCAAGTTGACCTTAGTGCCTTGAAGCCAGACTGTATCCTCCTAAGACAGGTGACTTTTCTTTGGGGAGATAGTTGTTTAGGATGTCACATTGACTCCATGTGACCAGGCATTTTCGAAAGGGAACAGACAGAAAGAACAATTCCTGCAATAAGTACAAGGCTTTTCTATTTTTCAGTGAGGATGAGGAAAAGATGTCCTGCTATAGCTTCCAAAAGAAAAAAATTTTTTCCTTCAATTTTGCTAGCCTCTAGATGAATGCATATCCCTGTCAGAGAAGGTTAGTCCTGAAGGAGGTTAGAAATTCCCCCATCCAATTACATTTCAATTTCAAAAGCTACTTAATTTGGCTAATTGATTCTCGGTTGACAAAATGGAGAAATTCTAAAATTGAATTTTCACATATAAATTCTTAGTAATAATCACTAATCTCAGAAAAAAAAAAGAAATTCAGGTAAAAGATGTCATAAAGAGAAAAGCTTTAAAAATATGTTTTTCTTTAAATTGTTTTATTGAATATTTAGTATCGATGTGTTGAAAGGAAATTCTGCACATGAAAGTCAACATGAAATTGATTCTTTTATTTAGAAGAATCATAGTCCTTCCACCTAAAAGTAACTTCGGTAGACACTTTGGTTGGCTTTGAGTCCATACAATATCACCCATTTGTATACATATTTTCTATTAAAAATACTCTTATGGTGTTCTGTAATGTTTTTAACATTTTAAAAAAACAGATTAAAATTGATATATTTTCACATTAATGACTTTACTTCTATAACATCAGAGGCATAAGTTTAAATTAGTAAATATGCTTAAATATAAACTGTCAGTCCCATAGGTTTGTAGTTGTACCCTTTGGAAGTTGTGTCTGACTGGATGGCAACAGTTCCTTGTTCACTTTGAGGCATTTCTTCAAATCTTTCTTAGTTGGCAGCATGAAGATGTCTCTCCTCAGGTATAAATGCCCTATTTTAATGATATAATCCTGATGAGCAAAGACTTTGTTCATTTTCAGGAAAAGACCGCCTAAGACAAGCAGATGAATACACTAACAAGCAAACAAAAACAAATCAAGTTCAAGGAGCTTCAAGGAGCTTCAAAGAGGGTGAAATCCTGGAGGGGTGGAGGGCTGCAGGACTGCACCATTGTCACTCTTGATGGTAGTTGAATTCTTCATGAAGTCTCCTTCTGTTTGGAGCTATTAGAGGGAGAACCATAGCTCTAAAAGGCTGACACCCAGGGAAGTTATAAAAGGAAATCTTTCTGGGGCTACACTTAACTTCACACCAAATAGTTCATGATTAAAAATAACATTTGCTTTTATGGGACACCTCTTCTTGTAGAAGCTACCCTACTGGGCTACAGATTTTAATGTCATTGGGGTCTCATTTTATATGAGAACAATAAATGCATTCCTGCAAAGTTGGGGTGATTTGGATTTAAAACAACTGAATTATATCTAGAATGTACTTGGATAATTCAGTGTTTAAAGGAACCCTACAGTGAATCCCTAGGAAACATAAAGAATCCCTTGGTTCTGTGAATAATCATGGCTCTTGAAATCTTGCGGAATTGTTTGTACAAGATCAAATTTTTATATTGAAGAAATGGAGTCTGTGGTTTTCTCTCAGGTAAATTGTGTTCATTAATATTTATGAGATTCTTTGTTTTAAATGGCGAGTCTTTGTTTCATTTTGTGACCATCATGTTTCTTTCCTAAAATGTGATTTTTTCAGTTATTTATATCATGCTAAATATTTTATATATAAAATTTATATTGTAGATTATATTTAGGAAAATAGCAAAAAATGGGAGTCAATTAGCACCTACCATTTATCAGAGACTGAGAGCAAAACAGAAACACTATTATAATCATATCAACAAAACGACTCTTCCCAATAGTGACAGAAAGAGAGGATGTGCATTCCAAGAAAATGCATCCGAGACACTAGGGGGAAATTAAGAACTAACTATGCAAAACCCATTACTAAATATATTGACTTTTACATTATTTGCTCCTGGTAGAAAAAAGAAAATAGACCCCCCCTCAAAAAAAAAAAAGACTAGCAGAAAGGATGACAAAGTAGATCCATCTTTCAGGAAACTACAATTTGTAAATTATTTAGCAAATAATTGGCATTCTAGATTTATTTATGGAGCAAACTTCAAAACATTTTGAAAGCCATTTTAGATTTTCTCCTATTATTATTATAGAACTGTGCTGCTATAAATATTAGATTTACACATAAATAGATCACATTTTCCACCAGACCATTATGAAGCATGTAAAGTATTGATAACATGAGTGTTCAAAAAATGTGCCTGAGACAGTGTGGGCCACGTTCATCATGGGAGTAAGTTGCAGATAGGCCCTAGGTCATACGTCCTTCCTCCCCTCCTGGATGGTTTTATCAGCAGTTGTTAGACGAGAATAACATCTCATTGCAAGTCTTTCTTCTCATCTTTGTGGGCTTTCGGCAGTCACTAAGCTGCACCCGAATCTAGGATGATTGTGAGTCTTCCCTGACTCCCCAGACTATGTGAAATACTTTAATATTCTGAACCTTTCCTTTAACACACTCATGACAGCTACAACTACACCTTCAGTATCATGAATATTGTACTATGTCTGTCTTTCACTAGACCATAAGTTCTATGAGTTTAGGGACTCTGGTTCACCTTTGTGAATCCTGTCAGTCAGCCTGTGGACTCGGAAGGCAGATGTTGGTAATGAGCAGTTGCTTTACATTGAGAAGGCATGGATCCTGGATGCCTGGAAGGAAGGTGAGAGTCAGAGAACAGCTGAGGGGCCACTTCAGGTCTTTCGGCAGGACGACTGACTGAACATTTCAGACTGCAGGCCTGGTGGAGTTGGCCTCAGGAAGAAAACAACGCTCAGCTTTTGCAGCCACATGCTGCCTAGAGACGGAGATTATTACAGAATTTGAGGACAGATTGATTTCAGACTCTAACATCAAACTTTCTACATCATTCCAAACAGGTCCTTGGGTGACTCCTTGAATGACAGGGCTGTGTTTGATGCTCGTTACTGACTCCTCAATGCCTGGTACACGGCTGGACCCCAAGTGCACAGGCTGGTAGACTGATGTGGACTTCAAAAGCTTTGATTGCACAAGAAGTAACCAGGGTCATAAAAGCTCTGCTTTATCCTTAACCTCAAGTAGAAGTGTCCAAATTTAAGTGAAACACAGGCCCTGGAAACTACAGTCTTACAAGAGACAAGCCTCTGGTGGTGACATAAATATTTTTACTAAGATTTTTTTTTAAGTTGAAAGGTTAGAACAAGGACATAGAGCACTCTGATAATTTTATATCTGCTTACATGATTAGTCATCCTACATGTATCATCTATGCATTCTGAGCAAGTTGCCAATTGACATTGAAGATATTCCCATGTGGTAGTGTGAACAAAGAGAACAACACCTAAGAAAAATGAAGAGCACAAGCGGATATCTCTCTGGGACATTCAACCAATGAGACTAGAACGGGGAGAACAGCTGCATGCCTATACTGTTTTCACTTCATTGAAGAGTACCAGAAAAAGGAAATAGGCAAAAGATATAAAAAGACATCTCATCGAAGAGATCTTTGAAAGCTAATAAGCACATGAAAAGATTCTCAACATCGTAAATCAATAGGACAATTCAAAAAAATTTTTTTAAAGATTTTATGTATTTATTTGACAGACAGAGATCACAAGTAGGCAGAGAGGCAGCCAGAGAGAGAGGGAGAAGCAGGTTCCCTGCTGAGAAAAGAGCCTGATGTGGGGCTTGATCCCAGGACCCTGAAATCATGACCTGAGCAGAAGGCAGAGGCTTTAACCCACTGAACCACCCAGGTGCCCCAGGACAGTTCATATTAAAATTACAATGGGATACTACTTCACACCTACAAGAATGGTTAAAATAAAAGAGACAAGTGTTGGAAAGGATGTGGGGAAACTGGAGTCCTCCAGTGGGAATGTAAAATGGTGCAGCCATTTTGGTAGTTTTTTTTTTTTAAACAATTAAATATAAACTTGTCATATTAACCCACAATTTCCTTACTAGTTCATTCTCAGAGGAAAGAAAACTTCTGTTCACAAGCATTATGTTCTACATAAATGTTTATAACAGCATTACTCCACGTAGCCTAAAAATGGAAACAACTCAAAGCCTAAAAATGGAAACAACTCAAATGGGACCATCAACTTATAAATGAATAAACAAGTATAATATATTTACCAGGGACAATACTATTCAGCAATTACAAGGATGAAAGAACCCATACTAGCTACAACAACAATGAATCTCAAAAAATAATGTTAGTTGAATGAAGTTAGATGTAAAAGACCATTCACTTATTGCATGACTATGTTTATATATGTCTAGAAAAATATTATTTATAGAGACAAAATATAAATAGCAGTTGTCTGAGGCCAGAGATAGCAATGCGGAGTGAATGCAAATGGCAATGGGGAGTGAAAGCAATGGATGGAAATGCTCTAAAATTGGGTTGTGATGAAAGTTGAATAACTAAGTTTTCTTACCATAAAAAATCACTGAATTATTTTAAATGGGAGTATTTTATGGTAAAAAAATTATATGTCCAAGAAAAAAAGATATGATTAAAGAAGATAATCATATCCAAAAGTTTATAATCCAAAAATTTGTAAAGCCAGAAATGAATTATTTCTCTACCCATACCAAACCAACAGTGGGCCAAAAAAATATGTGCTAAAAATATTCAAATATATACTAATACACACAAACTATATATTCATATAACTACACATATACTTAAAAACACTAAGAACTTTTCACAATGATTTTTATGGTTTTTGCTTTGAAATAGAACAGTGTATCAAAATAAATTTAACATTAAAAAATTGACCACTGCTTTTCTCCATGCAATTCTGTGATATATCATCATTATTTTCAAATTTAATAATAGTTTTATGTATTAACACAGTATGTGGTCCTTGGAACATGCTCAGTGATACTTATGTATTTGATCTAAACACTCATCTGACAACTACGTCTTCCCTCCAACATCCTCACCAAGGATAGTTCTCCAAAAATCAAAAATGCATTACTTCCTGAGGCAACACATTTCATGGCTCTCTAAATTAAAAAAAAAAAAAAGTATACAAATTTCTCATGAATATTTTTACTTGCATGATCTAGAGCACTGTCTCTAATACAACTGGTCTGTGGTGATGTAAATTTTTTTTTTTTTAAGAATTTATTCATTCATTTGAAAGAGAGAGAGCAGGAACAGAGGGAGAGGGAGAAGACTCCCCACTGAGCAGGGAGTCTGATGTGGGAATCAATCGCAGAACCCTGAGATCATGACCTGACCAGAAGGTAGATGCTTAGCCATCTGAGCCACCCAGGTGCCCCATCTGTGATGATGTAAATATTTTCTAATCTGCATTGTCCAATACAATGACCACCCTCTAGCTATATATTAATTCTAATTAACTTAATTTAAATAACTACATTTGGCTAATGGCTACCATATTAGATAGCACAGGCCTAGAGAATCATCCAATTTATCTGAATCAAAACAACTAAGGTCAAACATCCTTGAAAAACCTGCTTTGCCTCTTCTTGCATTTCCCACCTCAAAGGCTGTTGCAATTCATTCCAGAAATCTTGGAATTATCCTAGTTATCTCTGCAATCTGTCATGAAGTTTATGAAATCTACCTTCCACATGATCCTTGTTGTTGCTTGGCTTCTGTATTTCATAGATCATGTCTTCAGGCCTCTTTGTTTCTCTCTGAATTCTGTGTCAGTCTGTTACCTCTCTCCATCACTTATCTATCTGCAACCCCTGACCCTGCATGACTACTATAATAAATTTTCTAAAAGGCATGTCTGACAATGCCATCCTACTGCTTGAAATTCTCATGCTCTCCACTGCATTCTAGATATGATCTAGATTTTGTTTGCAGTACATCTTGATCTGGTCCTTTCTTGCCATTCTAGTGCACTTGTCACTATTCAGATTTGCTTTCTACATTTGTACAGGCTGTGCTTTTATATTACAGGCTGTCCTCTATGTATTTTTATAAAGAAGGCAGTACCCACAGACAACAAGGACAGATGCTCCAGACCAAGATAGTCTGGGTGTAAATGTTGAGTCTACCACTTAGCTTCCCTCAGCTTACAGTTGGTTACCTATAAAAGTAAGAGCACCTACCTCTTGGAGCTGATGAGATAATACTTACAAAGCATATACAGTGTGTTTGAGACATTCCACAGATTTTTGCTATTACTAAGATTCTTGACATGTCCACCTACCAGATCCCTACTTACATTTCAAGATTCAGATAACACATATCAAGTATATCATTAGTACTGACCCTTCCCCTTCCAGCCCCATTTTTCCTCCTAAACTGTAATTCCATGATTAAATTAACATGCTATTTTCATTAATGTATAGGAGGTAATTATTATTTGCTTATATTCAACTCCCCTATGAAGATTATAAACACCTTGAAAGTAAGAACTATGGTTCCTTTAGGTACTCTTTTAGGTACTCCTTTAGGTACTCCTTTTTAGGGACGCACTTGTCCCAGAATCAAATCCACTATACATATTCAATAATATGTTTCCCAAATGAAATTTGAGAAAATCAGAGCACAGTTTTTCAGGGATGAGTGTGTGTGCCCCCAGATGTAGAGGCTGCTAAGAGATTGACATTACTTAAAAAGAAGAAGAAGGAGAAGGAGAAGGAGAAGGAGAAGGAGAAGGAGAAGGAGAAGGAGAAGGAGAAGAAGAAGAAGGGGAAGGGGAAGGAGAAGGAGATTATTGACATTTACTAGGATTGGTAGTGGTCAACTACTCAGTCAGCTTCCAGATTGATGGTTGAAATGAATAATCTACCAGTACTGCTTTGATTAAAATGGACAACCTGTAACTCAGGTATCCTACCAGAATCCTGGATCCAAACAGCTGTGATGCAGCCAGCCTTGGTCACACTAGAGACAGCTGATTTTATTCCAGGATAATTGGATTCTGAACTAGTCTTCATCAGAATCCTTACTGGGTAGAAAAGTGTTAACTATGAATTTTCTCTGATGTATCTTACCCCCAAGAAGTCAACATTTGAGACTGCTCTCATCAAAGTCAGAATGGAAATTGGGGCGCCTGGGTGGCTCAGTTGGGCATCCAATTCTTGATTTCAGCTCAGGGTTGTGAGATCAAGCTCTGCCCCAGGCTCCATGCTGGGCATTGTACCTGCTTAAGATTCTCTCTCTTCCTCTCCCTCTAATCCTTGCCCCCACTTTGCATGCATGCTCTCTTTCTCTCAAAATTAAAAAAAAATTGGAATGGAAATATAATGACCTCAATTCTGTTGGAACTATTGTCTTGACTACACTTTCAAAGTGACCATAAACTAGCCCTCACCAGTTTTTCAACATTCTCTTTTGGGAATGATCACTACTGCAGGAGTTAAGAAGATGGCATTGAAACTTGTATCAACTTGGCTAAACTATAGTTCCCAGTTATTTCACCAAACACTAACTTGGGTGTTGCTGTGAAAATATTTTGCATATATGAATAACATCTACAATCATTAATTGTAAGTAAAGGAGATTACTTTTAATACTCTGAGTGGGTCTGGTCCAAACTGAAAGGCCTCGGGGGGGGGGGGTGTCATTTCCCAGAGGAAGTAATTATGCATTAGCATTGCAATATTAGCCAATATTAGCTCTTTTCCTCAGCCTGCTGGTCTGTCCTACAGACTTTGGATTTGTCAGCCTCCAAAATTACATGTGCCATCTCCTTCAAATTCTCTCTCTCTCTATGTCTGTAAATATGTATCCTACTATGTGATTAGATAGATGGATGAATGGATAGATAGATAGATAAACAGATAACAGATAGGAGATGTACATAGATATGCCTGTATGTATCCTACTGCTTCTGTTTCTTTGGATAAACTTGTTTGTCAATTAGAGAATGTACCGAGGGGATGAATTTTTAAAGTATGGTTAACTTCCATTCTGTCCAAGAGGATTATCAACCTTTACAGGCTCATTTTCAGAAAACTTGCTTTTGCATACAGACAACTTTGCATTCTGTCTCTGATGGCTCAAAACCACCTAGCAGAAACAGGTACAATTATTTGAGTACATGAACTTGATGGATCCAGTATGTGTGTGTGATAATTCTTAGAGCAATTTTTCCTCTAAAATCTTAGCTCTATATTCTTCCTCATCTTGTTCACCCTCCTTAAACCCTTTCATGAGTTATCCTCTTTCCAACTTAGTGTTAATTCCAAAGAACATAGGTGATATATGATCCTCAACCCTTGCAAAAATGCATTTGATCCTTTCTACTTCTGTAAATGGATAATTTTACTACTCTCTATATAATAGTATTTTACCAGCAGCAGCATATTTTTGATGGCCCTTTACACTAAAATGCAATAATATAAATGAAATACCTAAGTAAGAAATCAAAATGTTTCTACTCTATTCTTCATGTGTGCAAAATCAGATAGTTTATTGTATGTGGGTAATAATATACCATTTTATTATCAATAAGAAATGCTTTTAGAAAAGAAAAGCTGTTATAAGGTAATCTCAATAACTTCTTATTAACTTCTTATTACCTCACTGTTTTACATTTTGATTTATATTTGATGACTTTTTGTGTAATGATTTATTATATTGTACTGTCTTATGTTTATATATTTGAAGCAATTTTATAAAGACTGAAAATCAATTGGATTTAAAGAGAATCTGAATGAAATTTTAACTTTCTGCTTAAACAAAATACTACCATGCACATATAAGGAAAAATACACATTCAGGATAGTCCTTCCTCAAGTATGTTTATAGAAGACTAGTCATTTTCTGAAACATGCCTTTCTTTTTATTGCACCTTGTTTATAAATATAGCCTATAAAACACTTAGATTTATTCTTTCTCTGCCCCACAGTACACTGGTAATAATTTCTTAGATGCTTCTCTGTACTTGCACTTACATATTCCTTCCCAATTTTTGGACAAATATACCTAAATTGCTCTTAAAGAGAGAGAGAGAGAGAGATGGAGAGAGAAAGAGATTGGAACCAAAAGAACAGTTAATGTGTCAATAATCAAGTTATTATCTCTGATTTATAAGTACACAAGCCTCTACTCTGAAAACTGTGACTATATGAAGAATGGATCTAGGGATTGGAACATCCAAGATAAGATTCTCAAATGATTTGGTAATGGCCTTGGCTGCCACCACAGTGTTGACCTTTTTTCCAACAAGAAATTGATAGTAAAAATCCAAATAATACAACAGACTAATGAACAATTACGTCATCACTTTTGATTAATTGTGAAGTGCCTACCTAAGTACCAGCACAGCAGAAGAAAGTTTGTGCTGAACATGACCATTAAACATGCCCAGATTATGTGGTGGCATTCAATATTTATTGTGAGTTCTGGATCCCCTAAAGGCACTTATGGTGTCCGGTGTTACGTTGGCTAGACGTCGCTTACAGTTGTGTATTTCTAAATTCTTATTGGAGACTTAAATCTGGAAGAGCAAGAATAGAATAAAGTGATGTGGAAGGCTTCAGTGACAGAGCTGGAGACTCTTTCTAAAATAGTCTAAGTTTCTTCCCAAGATGCATGGCCACTGGTCACAGTTTTCAAAGGTGGTAGACGTCAGCTAGATGACCCAACCCTTTTTCTTTAAAAATACTTCAGAAAAAACATTTTGGCCAATAAACAATTACATGGATGTTTCTATTTTGGATTAATGACTATATTTTTCCTTGTACATGGGTATTTATATACTGCTTTTATTCTTCCATCTAGATTGAAATTATGAGAATAGAAGGTATGGTTTATCCATCTCTAAATCTTTCCTCCTACCACTACTTCTATTTAATCCAGTGCCTTAAACATGGTAGGAACTCAACAAATAGTGCAAAATTTAATGGAATTTCCTTAAAATGTATGAGAAGTCATACTACCCTTAGGCCATATTTAATCACTCTGACAGTGTGATTTTCTCCTTGCCATCACCAGCACTTCTGGACCTAACTGGTTTGCCCATACTTCCTGCTGGGTAACTAGAGTTGAACCTTTGCTGACCTTAAATTGTTTGTCACAATCTCTTAAGATGGGATCTTTTCATTATCCACAAGATTAATGAAAATAAATAAATGTGGGTTTATTAAAATTAATAATTGGAAATATCTGCATAGTAAACATGGTCAGATTATGTCCTATGAACCTCAAATATCTCATTCATGAAGAATATTCTGCTTTAAAAATAAACATGAGGATACAAAAAAATCTGTTAGGAGAATAGATATGTTAAGTGTTCTTACCACAATAAAATAAAATAAAAATTAATATTTTAACAGTAAAAAAATAAAAAAGCAAAAGGCACAGACAGACATTTCACAAAAGAAAATATAATTGCAGGTGATGCATAATCACTTGAGATGTTCACCATAATTAGCCATCAGGGAAATGCAAATTGAAACCACAATGAGATCTCATTACACACTTATCTGAATAGCTAAAACTAAAACAACAACAATAAAAAGAAAGTGGCAACACCAGATGCTGAGTAGGATGTGGAGAAACTGGGTCCTTCCTAGATTGCTGATGGGAATGTAGAACAGTCCAGCCACTCTGAAAAACAGTTTGGCAACTTTTTATGAAGCTAAACATGCGATTTCCCTGTAACCCAGTAACTGCACATTTTGACATTTTTCCCAGGAAAATAAAATCTATGTGCACACCAAAACATATACAATAATGTTCACAGGAAGTTAAGTATAGCTGTAAAACAGCAACATGGGGAACTTTTATGGTGATAGAGCTGTTAGTATCTAAACTGTATCAGTGTCAATATTTTGCTTTTGATACATTACTATAGTTTTACAACATGTTCCCTTTCAAACTGGGCATACATGATCATTGTATTATTTCTTACAACTGTTACAAATCTATAATCATCTCAAAATTAAAATTCTAACTGTAGAGAAGTGCTTAAATGATGGCTCTAAAACAATTTCTTAATTATTTTAAGTTCACAGATGTACTTGCTGCAAATTACAATTAATGTTTAATAGTAATAGTAGTACTACATAAATGAATTTATACATTCGCCTACTGTTACTTTTCTCTCCTATCCTAAATTTTACATTCATGTGGGTTTCAGAATGAACCTCTTCCTCATCCAATTAGTTACCAGATTCTACTAATGATGAAACATTTAATCAGTTCCTAAGACATTCTGAACATAGGCTAAACCCAAATATTACTTCTGAAGCATGCTTCCTGGTCACATTTTTTTTGGCTACAATTTAATTATTCCCTAATTGTTTGATTATTGCCTTTCTTTCTTTTCACTTCAGACCATATTTATTGACAGAAATTTATCCAACCTCTCTAGGGAGCTTGTACATTTTGGGCTATAAAATGAGTATCAACATAGAAACTTCATTAAAAAGGAAAGTACTACCAGTCAGAGAAAGACAATTATCATATGATCTCTCTGATATGTGGAATTTGAGAGGCAGGGCAGTGGAGGAGGGGTCATGGGAGGTAGGGAAGGAAAAAATGAAACAAGATGGGATCAGGAGGGAGACAGACCATAAGGGACTCTTAATCTCACAAAACAAACTGAGGGTTGCTGGGGGGTGAGGATTAGGGATAGGATGGTTGGGTTATGGACTTTGGGGAGGGTATGTGCTATGATTAGTACTGTGAGATGTGTAAGCCTGATGATTCACAGACCTGTACCCCTGGGGCAAATACTACATTATATGTTAATTCAAAAAAAAAAAAAAAAAAAGGAAAGTACTACAGAATGTCGTAGAGGCTGTGTGACTTTAACACTTCCATAACTGGAGGAATGAAACCTCTGAGTAAGCACAGCTGTACAATGCAATTGGACCACTGTTTTCTGCAGAAAAGTAACTGTTTCTAGAATTAATAGTATGGCATTATATCTAGGTATTATATTTACCATGCTGTGACGCACATAAAATAAATATATTGATTTAAATAATAATTGCTTCTTGCCTCTGCTATTGATGATTCTGGATGTATATTCTATGTTTCACTAGCCCATATTGAAGACATCTTCCTTCAAGAATCTTGATTTAATAAAAGAGGTGGAAGCAAAGACAGCTAGATGTCGATTTACTGTTAATGAAGAAAGCATCAAGGCTGGACTGATCTTTATCTAACCATAACCTATTTCTTTTTAAGATTTTATTTATTTATTTGACAGACAGAGAGGCAGGCAGAGAGAGAGGGAAACAGGCTCCCTGCTGAGTAGAGAGCCCAATTCCAGGCTTGATCCCAGGACCCTGAGATCATGACCTGAGCGGAGGGCAAAGGCTTAACACACTGAGCCACCCAGGCACCCCAATCATATCCTATTTTAATTTAGAAAAATTCAGTCAGCTTGAACTGGATTTAAAAAAAGAAAGAAAACATGATTTTCTTATTTCCCTTTTCCTACCCTGGGGGAAGAAACAAAGAAGTAAACAGAACTGCCTGATCATCACAAAGGGCCGGCCACTCTGCATTACTTTGATGTGGAGACATGGAAAATTGAAATTTATAGCACCAAGGACACAGCTCCCTCCACGGGGGCAGGTCATCCTGATAGTATTTGTATTATTGGTTTGCTCTTCATGTTCATCAGATTTCTGCTCATCCAGTTCATGTTGAGAAAGCTCTGCATTGCATTGAGTGCAAGGTTGCACTACAGATGGACGGGCAACCCTTGGAATTCATTGGATAAATATCATTACATTTTAAAAATAAATTTCCTCAGATTTTTTTTTTTTGCTTCCTTGCCCTCACATCCTCGTCCCTGCCCCTTGAGTTAATTTTACTCATAAACTCACAGAAGCCAGCTGAGATCACGGGGATAGGTCAGCAAACTGGCAACCTCAAATGTCTCCCTTGAGTGTTCTGCTCACAGACTTACTACAGGTGTTATTCCTTTCCTAGAGGCACATTTCAAGGTTCAAAAAAATACCCTATTTTTCTAGGCATACAATACCACACTGTATGCAGTGTGTATAGTGATGAAGAGATTTTGGAGTCAAAGTATTTATCAGAAATAAAATTTCTGGTCCATCACACATGAGCTATATAACCTCTCAAAGCCTCACTTTTCTTATCTGTAAATTCCAACATACCTCCAGAGAGTCGGGATAAAATAAGGTGTCATATAATGAACGTAAAAAGAAATCATCACGGTGACTAGATCAGAGTATAAGCTAAGAAGAATGTTTTTAAAGAGGATCTATGGGCTAGAACAGATTTGAAGAAGAACCTCCTTACTATACTACTCCCATAGACACTCAGACTTGAAATAGTCCGTTCAGTCTATCTGAAAAGACTAGAAAAATCTTAGGATCTTCAACCTTTAGTTTATCTATTTCTTCTCTCCTCTTTCCTCTAATGCTAAAATCCATTTTGGAACATTCCAAGTATCATTTTAATCATCACTTACGTATCTCTACTGATAGATATCCATCACCTCCTGGAGAAGCCTTGTCCATAAGTAAGCAATTTTGAAAATGTTTTCCAATATAAAACCAATGCTGAATGGGGCACCTGGGTGGCTCAGTGGGTTAAAGCCTCTGCCTTTGGCTCAGGTCATGGTCCCAAGGTCCTGGGATCGAGCCCTGCATCACGCTCTCTGATCAGCAGGGAGCCTGCTTCTCCCTCTCTCTCTGTCTGCCTCTCTGTCTACTTGTGATCTCTGTCTGTCAAATAAATAAATAAAATCTTAAAAAAAAAAAAAGCAATGTAGGACCCAGTACATTCCACTTACTGAGGCTAATTCCACCATTGGGATCATAAAGAACAAATTTAACCTGTCTTCCCACTTGACTTTGTTTATTAGAAAACACCTACTATGCCCCGCCTTGACTTCTCTCCTTTGGGGTTGTTCTACTGTTTCCCAAAGTATGAGTTTTTGAAGTCCAACCTTTTGTTGACCTCCCTGATCCAAATGCTCTAGTCAAATACACTCCATATCTAGAGACTCGGTTGTCTATGTCCTTTTTGTTCTCTGACAAGTAACCCATCTTTAATTTTCTCTTTCCCTATTTCTAATCAATCCTTTCCTTAACAAGTGAAGACCAAAGTTAATTTCAGGGAGTGGTGTTTGTATTTGTCTAGGCTTCTATAAAATTATCCCTACATTTTTTCATATATTTTCCATTTTTTAGCAATGCCAGATGCTAAAAAACAAAGACTATTGCCAACAAGAGAATCTAAGATTTTAGAGTCGTGGCCAGGGTGATATAATTGAAAGAACACTTGGCCCAAATTCCTATTATCATATTCATGTTCAACTAAGGCACTGGAGGCACCAAGAGGTTAACTGAATTCCAGAATTCATATAGTATTAGTCTCCTCCTTACTGTTCAAGGGCTCCCTGTAACAATACAAGTTTCCATTTACATGGTACAGATATCTCAAGACAGAGCCCATACATTTTTTTTAACCTGAATACCCTATCTGAGATAATATTTAAATTTCAGATTTTACATTAAAGTCATAGATTTTCAGTTTCTTTTAAAATGGGGACTCTTGCAGGTTCTAAAGCCACATTCCCACTTTCCATGGAGCTCAGTGGTGCTTGTGCCATGTAGAAGGGATCACACTGCATGTGACCTGGCAAGCTTCTGTAGGTATAAAGTTTACCGTGCTACTTTTGCAAAGTATTGCATCATTTTACAAGTATTTCCATATCTACCCTTTTTATTTGAGCCCATGACAATATTATATAATACATCGAACTGATGTAATAGTAAATGTGTATTTTATTTGTATTGAGATGAGATAACTAATGTGTTAAGTAGGGGTAGCATGGTGAAGTGATTTGGGGTACGAGTTTTTAATAAATGTTATCTATAAACATTTCCTTCAGACTAGGCAGTAAAAGTCAGATCTCCTGGTATCAAATAGAGGGATCCTACGATTGTAACACTAGCCATACTCACTAATTCATACACTTCTCTTGTCTCCAGTTTCTGGATTATCTCAAAATGAAAACCTCATTGGGCTGCCAATAAACACTCTCTCATCATTAGACATTGGATGAGTTATTGGAACATCTCAACATGCTGCCCCCATCTATCTCACCTCCGTCTTCCTATATGAGAAGTGTGAAGAGTGTCCTGTGCACAAGGTGATCCCTAAATCATATAGACAGACAAGATATGAGTGAAACTAAATGCATTCTTTGGGACTTGTTAAAATTGACTGCTAAAATACATATTTTAAAAATTAGGCAATTGAATGCCATGCTTCATTTAGGAAATCCCTGGCCATAGGACGGCAGCTGAGATCCTTTTCAAATATTTCTAAAAACTTTGCAAAACTGATGGGTCATATGAATGCCTGACTTTTCCTTTGTGAGTGAATATCAATTTGGAAAATTCTCCTGTCAAAAACCTAAGCTCTTCATCCATCCCCAAGGCATATAAGTTACACAAAGAAGATATGCAAGTCATTCCATAACATCATGAGGAGATACTCAGCACTATTAGTTATTAGGAAAATGAAAATCAAAACTACAACCTACCACTCTACACCCACTAGGATGGTTACAACTGAAAAGACAATAATTAAAAGTTTTGATAGGGATGTGAAGAAATTAAATTGCTCATACCATTGTCAAGAATGTACAACATACAGCTGTTTTGGATAACTCTAGAAGTTTTTCAAAAGTTTAAATACAGACTTACCAATATGATCCAGGAATTCCACTCCTATGTACTCAAGAGCAGTGAAAACATATATCCGCAGAAAAGCTTGTACTCAAATGTTTATAGGAGCACTCTTCATAATTGCCAACAGTGAGAAAAGACTGAATTTCCATAATCTCATGAATAGAGAAATAAAATCCAAACAATGGAATATTATTCTGCGGTAAAATCAATGGAGTACCGTTATGTGCTAAAACATGGATGAATCCTTGAAAACTTTATCTTATTATAAAGAAACTAGTCACAAAAGATGACATATTATATGATTCCATTGACCATTCCATAAGGGTAAATCTATAGAGACAGAAATTTGATTAAAGTTTGCTAGGGCTAGAAGGCGGGGGACAGATAGAAGTGAACTATAAAGTGCCTGGGGTTCTTGTGGAGGGACAAAATTAGATTGTGTTTTAAAATTAGATTGTGGTGGTAGTTGCAACTTCATGAACATTCAAAAAACATTGAAGTCTACTTTTAAAGGGGTGAAATTTATGATTTATAAATTATACCACAGTAAAGTAACTAAAGTACATTAATAAAATAAAACAAGACATCACAATCTCTTGGTCCAATTCTTCATGTTATCCTTAATAAGGACCATTCATAGCAATAATAACTCTTGAAGATTATTCTAGGGCTCCCTTCCACTCTGGACCTAGGAAGGTAGACCTCAGTGCTTTATTTGTTTCCATTCAAAGAGAAGCATATTTTTCCCCTCCATTTTATACTGTGCCCTATTAGATTTCTCATTTCATGATCCCTAAGAGTCTACAAAGAGGTGTCCCTGTAATGTTTTGAGATTTGGAAGCACAAGGCATGAAACCCATAGATAGAAAGAAATAGAGAGAGAAATAATGCAGGCTCTCCTAAATCATAGAGCAATACCCAGTGTAGTGCCCTCAGTCTATGCTATATGGCATCCCAGAGTTTGTGTTAGGGAACCATCTGTTTCACCTTCTTGTGTGTAAGCTGTATATGTCTGTGTGTATGTGCACTCTTTAATCCTTGACATATCTGTAGACCCAATAAACATTAGAGAACATGCACTCATTTTGTTTTAAATTAGTACTTAGTAAACAACTACGAATGACTAAAAATCCAGGGTAAATAGACCCAGACTATTTTTGGTTAGAAAAGATGGTTGGTTTTATATATAAGGAAACGTGATTGACATCTGGTGCTTTTCTTAATCCAATAATATTATTTTTTTCCTGATAACCTCTCATTACAGAATAAATTGTACCATTAAAATGGATTATTTAGTTTTAAGCCATGGGATTTTTGAAAATGCATTTTATAGACTATGCAAGGTCATACAAACATAAAGTACTGTTATGTGTAATAACACAAGACTGCCTTTGGAAGGGTTATCCCATTGGGCTTTAACCATCTTTAGGCTATGGTTATGAGTTTCTTTTCTCTCCAGGTAGTTGAGATACAGATTTCTCTGATAAAGGAAACTTTGAAGTAGAGAAGTTACTACTTGTTAGGATAAAGAGTGCAGAGGAGAAAGCCTCTTGACAGTGATAAAGTGGAGAAGTTTGGGGAACATTTTTTTTTTTTCTGATCTGTTGATTTGGAGATATTTGAAATGATCTGAATGTAGATTTCCCACAAACAGGCTAATATAAAGGCTTAGAATTTCGAAGAGAAATGTGGGCTGAAGAAACAGATTGGAACCATCTGTGTTTAGGTGATACAGAAATCACAGTATAGGGGAGCCTGGGTGGCTCAGTCTGGTAAGCAGGCCAACTTTTGGTTTCAGCTCAGGTCTTGATGTCAAAGACATGAGATCAATCCCCACATCAGGCTCCATGCTCACCACAGAGTCTGCTTGAAATTCCCTCCCTTCATCTCCCTATTTGCACACATACACCCTCTCAAATAAATAAATATTAAAGAAAGGAAAAAGAAAGAAAGAAACCATAGTATAAATGCAATCACCTGGGAAGAACCTGGGGAGTTGTAAAGCTAGAAATTCTAACTCCTATGAGATCATCTCAATAGAGGAAAATAAGGCACACACGATTATTACATTTTCTCTTGGTTATGTTGCCAATAAGTGATAATTCCAAAAAATTAAACCAAGTCCTTCTGCCTGAATCCTACATCCTTTTCTTTAAGCCAGTCTCCCTCTGTACCACAAATACTTATTGAATGCTCACCATGTACACAACATGTATAAGTCTCCAAGAGGAAAGAAGAAAAGGCAGGACCCCCTGAAAAAAGTATCATCACAGGGAAACTGTCCTTTACAACATGTCTTGAATCCCTCTCCATTGTTTCTCTTCCACTCCTTCCCCTTCTTTAGACATCCCTTCTGCCATTTTTTTAAAGATTTTATTTATTTATTTGACAGACAGAGATTACAAGTAGGCAAGAGAGGCAGGCAGGGAGAGAGAGGAGGAAGCAGGCTCTCCGAGGAGCAGAGAGCCCGATGTGGGGCTCGATCCCAGGACCCTGGGATCATGACCTGAGCCAAAAGCAGAGGCTTTAACCCACTGAGCCACCCAGGCACCCATCCCTTCTGCCATTTTGAACGATTAGAGGCTTTCATATAATCTGAAGCCCCAATTTTGATTGCTTCATTTGAATTCATGATTAGAATACATAAACCAGAGTTTCTTACAAAGTTGTCCCTACTATTACTCCCCCTTATCCACAGGGTAAACATCCAACACCTTTAGTTCCAAACCAGTCTTCTTCATCTTCTCTAACCATCCTGGTCTTTCTTATCTCCCTCTTCAACCCAGGATGACGCCTCTGAAGAAGGTAGACTGATTTTTCCCAGTTCTTCATCCAAGAATCTGCATCACTAGATGTGTTTTCCAGGCTCACAAGTTCTTATCCTATTTTTTCTACCCATCTATGTTGCACTTATTCAAAAGATCCTACTTAAATGTCATGTCCTTTGAGAACATCCCTTAGAATCACAGGCTGTTATTACCTCTAAACACCTACTTGCTACAATTCATTTGACTTAGATATGATGTTAGATAAATTTCTGAATTTATATTATTAGAACAACTGGCAGGTGAGCCCTTTGCTTTATCTGTGTTTGATCAGTTGTCTAATTAAAGAGATTGAACAAATTAAACTAGAATAATGACAGATTGAACACAATATGAATTTTATAAGTAATTAAAACAATAGCATTTATTAATGACCCAGCTGTGAGCTATTATAGGTAGAGAATCAGGTTTGGGCATAGGATACTTGAGTTTTGACCCAACAATCAAAAAACAAACTATTTTCTTTGCTTCACAGAGAAAATAGCTTCAGCATTATATTACCCACAAAATGCAAATAAGACTACTCATCCCTAGTTATAGGAGAAATTGAGTAAGAAAAATAATTAACAGTAAGCTGTAACTGCACCCTCTTGGAGGACTTCAGGTTTGAGTTTTGAAACCTCAGGGCCTGTTCCAAATTGTATTCTCTTGATCCATTCCACACTGTAGCTGAGGGCTTTGAGAGGACCCTAACCAAACAACAGAAGGAGAAGGAGGCATCTTGGACTCTCATTTCAAATTATAACAGAATTGTACCATGGTAAAATAGGAAAAGCTTGTTTTAATTTGACATCTCAGAACAGCATCCATCACTCACACACACACACACACACACACACACACACACACACACAAAATGATGTCTCATAATCTCTCACTTGCTTTTAACACTTCCATATATTTGAAAAATGTTAATAACTAATTACTTCTCCTGGGAGTATACTCCTTGCTATTCACCCTTTAACCTACTATTGATACCCACATTTGTTTTACTCAGGTAGATGTTTTGAAAGATGTTTAGTTCAAACTACAAAAGGCTTCTGTTCTCATGGACTATTCAGGTTACTAGAAAGAAGGCAAAGCTAATGTTTGTGGCTCCCTTCCATGTAAGGACCAAGGAAGGCTATATGCATTATTTTGTTTAACATCTACCATAAAGTCAGTATTATTATTCTCAGTTTTAAAATAAGGTAACTGAGATATGGAGAGATTAAATAAATATTTAAAGTTCACAGCTACAGCAGTGTTAGAGATCCAATTTGAACTCAGGACTACCTATCTCCAAAATCCCTATTCATTTGCTGCAACCTTATTTATAATAATTGTAATACAATATAAATATAAAACAGTATCTAGCTACAAGAGAGGAACTATCAGAGTGGAAATGACCAGATGCTGTCTTTGTTTGAGGCTGTATTCACATGCCTGTATGAAACAAAATAAATTTGAAAGTGAATAGATAATTTCTGATAAGATATTACAGAGGAAGAAATGCTTTGTGGCCACATCAAGGAAATCATGCATTACAGGTAAGCCTGGCCTGAAGATTTCTTCCCAGAGTGGTTCTCAAACACATAGAGTTTCTAGTATGTAGGGAGGCTTTTGTATGTACAGGCATTGTGTATATGGACAAAAGAAAATTTGTAGTACATTTGTAGAATACACAAATCATATTGGCAAGTTGGTCACAGGTAGGAAGAACTTACTTATCCATAGCTTTATATAGAATGCCACCTCAAAGGGTTTAAAGAAGGGAAAAGATACAGAATATAAGTGTGTGCGGGGGCGCATTTTACATCCACCTAAGTAGCTGGGGCAAAAATTGTATGTGTCTCTACAAAGAATGTGGACTATCTTCCTATTCAACATCATCTCTCTTTATAATTTTATTCCATTTTATTTTCTTGAATTACATATTATTCAAAGGTTCTAGCTCTCTTTCCTCAGAACTTAGAGCTCCTATCATCTGCATTACCAATTTGCAGTTGACATCACAACTCACTTCCGCAGTTAAGGGATGTGGATTTAAAAATAAATTTAGGGGTGCCTGGGTGGCTCAGAGGGTTAAGCCTCTGCCTTCAGCTCAGGTCATGATCTCAGGGTCCTGGGATCGAGCCCCGCATCGGGCTCTCTGCTCCGCGGGGAGCCTGCTTCCTCCCTTTCTCTCTCTGCCTGCCTCTCTGCTTACTTGTGATCTCTCTTTCTCTGTGTCAAATAAATAAAAATTTTTTTAAAAATCTTTAAAAATAAATGTAGACAATTTATGTGAAGCCCTGCAACCTCACAGACCCTTGTTCATAATCTATAACTCTAACCATTTGTAATTAATTTCCTTCTCCAAAACTCGAATCTCTTCAATAATTCCACAAAATCTTGGCCCATGTTGTTTCTTTTTTTAGGGTGTGCTTTATTTGCATTATTTCTTAAGCTAATTCAGGTCTTCAGTCCTAAAAAGTTTCTGTGATTCCTTGAATTCAGGTTGGCTTAGATTCCATTCCTTCAGGCTTCTATGTCACCCCTGTGTGCATCTGCATATTTACTCATGCTACACATCTCTTTTTCTGTCAACATCCTTCTTGGATGGAATGCTCTCATGAAGTGGCCCCTTTGCAGAAAAATAGCTTCATCTATTATTGTTTCAAATAAGATATTCTTGAAATATTTCATTGGTCTATTTGAGGTGATGGGGCAGTACCAGGAAAATAAATAGTCTTTACCAAACTATACAACACTGTATTTTATAAATCTCGCTTATTTGCACAATTCATTATGTACTTCATTTCTCTTTTGTCAGCATTCTTTATATGCTATATAATGTGTGCACAATCATTTAATGATCACCACAACCCTGGATGTGATGGTCTCAATTTCACATATGAAACTGTGTCAATATTATATAACTTTTCCAGAGTCACCTGATTTGTTAGAGGTAGTCAGAAGATTTGAATCTGAGTCTGTGCGAGTCTGAAGTCCATGCTCCATTCATGACACTGTGGCATTTGCTATCCATATCTTCTATTTCATTTAGAGTTATAGTTATACTTAGATATTTTTAGTGCTTTTCAATTCATACATAGGCCTTATGCTCTTTTCTGCAACTTGTTCGTTATAAGACGGTGCTGAAATGATTTGGTTTCTACCAATAGAGCCTTCTTCCCAAAATGTTCACTATCTCTCAGATGAAACAGCAGAATAATTACAGGAATTAAAGAGAGCGGTTTTTGCTTTTCCAAAGAGGATACATGTGAGAAACAGTGGAAGCAACGAGCTGTTCCTCTGTTAATAATGATAATGTCTGAATTTGAAGGATTATGTTTGTAGTTTGTTGACTCCTTATATAAATTATACACCATCTGTATGTGTTTCCTAGCAAATGGACTGAGGATGAGCATAGCATGATTTGACCTCACTGATCAAAACCAGAAATGGTGCTTTAAAGTTCTAATGAAAATAAATCAACTTGAACTAGATCCTCAAGAGGCAACTTATGTAAGGGAGTAGAGACATAGTTGATGGAATAATATCTTCCTCCTTCTCTCTGCTAATGTTTCAATTTCCATAGCTGGTTTTAGCCCATAAAATAAATCATTTAAAAAAAAAACTAGCAAAAGGGACATAAGATACATAAGGAATTACCAAAAAATTGAGATTTATAAAATATTCACCTGCAATGAAATTGTGTTTGATATTGTTTTATAATAAAGACACATAAATATAGCATTTCACTCCTCTGGGTCTCCTCCATACTGATGCGTCAGCACAATGTTATTGAATGATTCCATTATAGGGAAGGGATATGGACCTCCAATGTCTTGCTTACTTGTTTTCCTGTTCTCAAGAAGGTATTCTTCTAAATGAAGTCATGAAAGATAATTGGGACTACAACTGTTCCTTGGTGTGTATAAATTCAGTTTTAGCTATGTACGATTGACCATGCCAGTCACTGTTTAGAAATATCCGCAGTTACTCAATGGAGTCATTGTGGAGATTAAATGAGACAGTGCAGGCAAAACACCTCGCCAGAATTTGAAGGGGTTAGTGCTGAGGCTGATATGAAAGAGCAATTTATGAGCTGGTGACTGTCCCTACCTGACTGTCCTGCATCTTTATCTCAATTAGTGCTATTCCCTTAGAGCAGAGTTAACTACGCTTTGTAATCAAGAACAACTGCTTCCCTAAACCTATTTCTTAATTTATGAAAGCACTTAGTTCATAATGCCATTCTAAAGATTAAAAAAAAAAGACAATGCACATAAAGCACTGGAATAGAGTCTGACATTTAATAAATGATTAATAAATGCTGAGCACTATTACAAAGGTTGAGGATTTGCAAATAGATTCCCTCAAGAATATCAAGGATCAACTGCAGTCACTGTGACTTAATGCCAGCCTGGTTTCAGGTTCCAGATCCCTAGCATCAGTCTTGATGATCAATTATTTCTATAGCAGGTTTAAAAACCTCATGTTTGAGGATTCCTGGGTGGCTCAGTTGGTTCAGTGTCCAACTCTTGATTTCTGCTCAGGGTCATGAGAATGATCCCCGTGTTAGTCTCTGTGCTCAGCACGAAGTCTACTTGAGAGTCTCTCTCTCTCTCTCTCTCCCTCTCCCTCTGCTCCTTCCCCCCATTTGTGTGCTCTCTCTCTGTCTCTCTCTCTCTCACTCACTTGCTTTTGTTCTCTCAAATAAATAAAATCTTTGAAAATCATATTTGTGCCCATGTATGTTCTTAAAGAGGGGGGTTCAGAAATTTAAGGTACAGACGATGTCCGACTTCTCTACCATGTACTGCAACCATCACTATTTGGTTCTAGCACTCTTTGTAAGCCCAGGCCAGCCCTGAGAATCCCTCTAAACACTTACAATAATTGGATTGGTGCACAGGAGAGGTGAGTTTTTTGACATTACTTTCATGGAAATTCAATCTGATGCCATTATTTTGAATCACAGCTGATAGAATTGAACTGGAAAAGAAAGATGGAAACAAGTTGGACAGGACAATAACAAAAAGTGACTGTTATTCCTTTGAGCTCTTCCTCTATTATGAATATAAATATATTCAGGTTCATACAGTGCCTCTTTCCAAATGGCAGAAGTGTGCATTGCTGCCAGAGAGAAGGAGAAAGGAATAAAGCAGAGAATGCCAGGGGGCATTTTCTTTAATGTGTAGCTAAACATCCCTTCCTTAAGCTCTTCCCTTTAGACTCTACTGACCACTCATTTATCCTTTAACAGCCTTTCAGAAGGAGTCATCTCCCTCCTATCTTCTCCCCTTTGGACTCTTGGTTCAAATCATCTAGTCAGAAGCCTGTCTGCACATGAATAGAGTTCGTAGCTCTCTTTACACTCATGCACATTTGTGAGGGTATTGGAGGGAAGAATGATTCTTTGAAAGGGACACTAACATTGTCCTTCTAAACTCTTCACCTGAGTAATTTCTGTAAATGCTCCTGGATAAGACACCCCCATAGGTATTCTGGGGTTAATTCCAACATAGTTGCAATGAAGTATTACTAGGAAGTATATTTATGTTTTTCATGAGTCATGAGGCTCTTTTTCATTACTGCCAACTCAGAGCATAGGAACTGTTGGGAATGATAAAGGATCATCAGCATTATAAACTCAAATTTACCTTCCTTCTACCCATTACATTAGCCTTTATCAGAGTAAGGCATGACCATCAGAAAACAGAGCTTCTCAGAAGTGTTTAGTTTTATTCAAGATGTGAGGCCAAGCAAATCATTGCTTGCTTTCCACATACATGTGGAATGAAAAATGTAAAGTATCTTATTTGGTAGATACATAACAACATGAATATCATGATATTCCCTTAAGAATAAGAAAACAATTTGCAGTTTACCCATCAGTCATTTGCCCAGTTCACATTAATTAGATTAATTCTTTCTCTCTCACTCATTGAAAGAAAGGAGAGAGAAGGGACGAGAGAGTAAAAAGTAAAACTGATTCACTGAGGAGGGCACAGAAGAGGATGGAGACAAGACATGCAGCCTCTATTCTGAGGCAGAAGTTAGGCTGTGAATTGATTAATAATATAAAACATATTGCAGCAAAATAAAAGTTAAATAAATGATGTTTGGTTATTAAAAAATCCATTTCTTCCCAGTATCTACCAAACTTTAATATTTTTAAATAAAATTGAATGAAACAAGATGGGTCTTGGATGCTATATAATAAATAATTAGCCTTCTTCTGCTTTATGTTTCACTTGGAGATGTCAAAATTTACTCAGCCAGACCAGGCTTTTGCAGGGTCTCATTAATGAAGATAAATCAAAATATTTATTGAGTGGGCAATTAAAGCAAAATGAGTTTCTTCTCTATAAATATAAGAAAATTAGGAATATCCCTTTTCAATAATTTCCACAGCCTCTCTGTTTGAGGGTCCCTGCCTTTTAATCATGTCTTGTTCCTTCCATTCTTCTGCATTATGTCAGCCAATATTATTTTTTACCAGTGACAGAACAAAATCTGAGTCAAACTGCTTTAAAATTTAGAAAAAAGGGGGGGGAGGGGGAAATCTAAAGGATGTGTCTGAAAGTGGGGACTATTCAAAAGAATCACTGAATCTCTCTGCCTATTTTTTCTTAAAAGATTTTATTTATTTACTTGAGTGAGAGAGAGAGTGAGAGAAAGAGCATGAGAGGGAGAAGTAGACTCCCTGCTGAGCAGGGAGCCTGATGCGGGACTCGATTCTGGGACTCCAGGATCATGACCTGAGCTGACAGCAGTCACTTAACCAACTGAGCCACCCAGGCACTCTCTCTATGCCTATGTAGGACTTGTTCCTTGATATGACTTGATTAGTGTCATCAAGTTAATCCCCAAGAACTTCAGTCCTGAATATTCCCTGAAGTGTGTGAGCCCATATAAGAAAAGTCCATTTCATCTCCAAAAAGGTGCTGCACATTTTCCTACAATTTAAATCCAATCCCACCCTACTAACTGGAAAAGTTGCTGTGTGGTTGACTGCTTTTCCCACATTAATGTACTTTCTCATGCTGCTGGTTTGCCTGTAAACCTGCCTACACCCAACGAGGCTTCTAAGAGACCTTGATCTCCATTCAACCTTACCTCATACAACAATCTCCATCACACAACTCTGTGCTTAATAATAGACTATTTCATATAACTAACATTTTATGAGTTCAGCTTTGTTTCTCAACTAGAACGTGAGCTCATGTACTGCCTCAATTTCCACTTAGAAGTACATACTGTTTACAGAAAGCAGACCTTCAAAGATCATAAATATTTTGTACTTATTGTCTAGTCTGTTCAGTTGGAGCAATAATAATGCTCTGAGGGCTTATCTACAGTAGGTATGCAATTACACATACATACATACTATCAGCTTCCCTGAGGATAGACTTCACATAGCCATTGTCTGTTTTTCTTATCATCCTAAAGCTTATAAAACCAGAGGTGGCACACAGCATGCACTCAGTAGATACATAGGACTGTTAAATTCTAATGATTTTTTTTTCCCTTGCCATTTTCCTCATGATTACAAGTTAAGTAGCATCATGGTCAACATAAATATATCTTTCAGAATTGAACTTCCTTCCTTAAAATGAGAGAAATTGAAAGAATTTATTTCTTTACATTAGAAAGTATAACTCAAGGTCATAGAGAAAAGTTTGGAAGCACAGTGTGTAAATATATGTAAGGTATAGCCCATGCAAATTATTTCCAACAGGCACCCCTCTGAAGTCTTCATGTTAGCAAAAACTAGGGGAAAAGAAAGAGAGTGACAGCAAGTCCAAGATGCCTAGGAAATTGGACAATACCCTTGTCCAAAGAGAGGGGGCAATTCTCTTTCCTTTTGGGGGATATATGGCCAGATTCACTTTTCTGTGAAGAAATGCAATTAAGTAACAAGATAGACTGTTTTCCATTGGCAAAGATTTGAGGCTGGGAGGAGGTGGGGAGCTAATTTGTCTTGTTCCATTGTTAGTTTTCAAGTTAAATATACAACAGAGGATTATCCTATGCTTTTGCCTTTTATTTATAGATTACTGTGGTTGGATAATTTAAAACTTTTATGAGTCATTGGAACTTTCACTGCCCGAAAATTCACGAATTAAATTAAACAAAAATACGGTCTTCTTTAGCATAGAAACAGAGAGAATCAATTGCTTCTTTAAAATTCAGTATTTTAAACATTTAAGGGAAATATTTTAAAGGTGAAATTATAGAAGTGGACTCCTTACCATTGATGGTCCTGAGTCTATTTTCATTGGATGGGGGCTTAAAATGAGTACTGGGGGCATGTATCGAGGATGGGGAACTAAGAATGAAAATCCATTCCTCCTCCAAGGTAAATGATTTTATAAGAAGCACCTGGAAGTACCCAGTAATTTATCATTCCTATTGTGCCCATCTGGAAGCAAGTTTAGCACAAGAATATAAATCATGCATTTGAAATAGATAAACTTGAATTTGAGACTTGAGTCTAGCATTTCCTAACTGATTGGAGGCAAGCTTTTTTAAAGTTGAGTTTTCTCATCTTTAAAATTGAGATAATAATAGCACTTCTCATGTTGGATTAATGGAAGATTAAATGATTAAATGAGAAAATATATGTAAAGTGTTTGGCACAGCATATAGAACACAGTAAGCCCTCAGTAAATGCTGGCAATGATGAGAGTAACAGATAACCCACTTAAGATGTGGCCTCTCCCCTCAAGGAATTATTTTAGGGAAATACAAGTTTCACTAATAGTCTTTAAGACCTGGAAATAATTAAGAATGAATAAAATGCTTAGTGATCCACTAACATATTTCATGTAAACATAGATAGTTGTGTAGTATCCCAGAACAATAAAAGTGAACTGATTTAAGTGTAGTGTCTTTTTTTATAGATGCTGAAACTGAAGGTCACAGTGTTAGTTAGCAGAGTCCAGATTAGCATCCATGACTCAAGCCTCCCAGTCCAATGCTTCCAACTGCATCTTACTAAAAGCTCGGTACTATTCCCAACTGATTTAAAACATTTGAGAGGTTTACATAGTTCAATAAGTTCTGAGAGAACCCAGATGGTGTCAATGATGATAGAAACAGCAGGGAGGAGAAAGACCAACTACATGAAAAAAGGCAAGACAGGCTGGTGCCAAGGAATGGTCCCTGTACTGATTTATCCTTTTAAAGAGTGGTATTCAGCTGACCACCTAATTTGTGACCTAGAGAGGACCAGATTTTCTTTAACAATTAATCCAGTTTATATCTGAACCATGAGAAATATTTTACTGAGTATTTTCTACACAAATAGTCATATACAAATTTCAGACTGTACCATACCTCCATAATCCCACCAAAAAAAAGGTGACTTACCAATGACTAATTCTTCTTTACAGAATAAGAGCAGATAATATATACACAATGTATGATAAGACGGCGGGGGGGAAACAACTTTGGAAAACCACCAATGCAATAAATAATACAGAAAAGAATCACATGTTATTGCTAAAAATATTGGGTGAAAGGAATTTGAGAAGAGAACAGCTACATAATCTCCAAGATTACTTCCTATATGACAAAAGCAGAAAAAAATCTTTACTAAGAAGAAATGCAGAGCACCATCATTGATGGTGGGGCACATGGCTATGCTTTTTGCGGGGAAGTAGTGGAAAGTCAGAGAGTATTCCTCCGGTGGTATAGACTCGGAATTTTTCCTGGATTCAATAATGGAGAAAACTAGAAAAAGCAAGATTCAAGTCCATTCTGTAAGATATTTGTCTGTTACTGTTTAAAAATGAAAATGTCATGAATGAAAAAGAAATGGGTCAGATTTACCACAGATTAAAGAGATTAATGAAGCAGGATGACTAAATGCAAAATGAAAGTATTTCACCTTCTCAGAACACAGATTTGAAAGTATTTCTAGAGAAAGATGGGAAGCAAAACAACAAATGTGTGAAACGTGTTGTTGTAGTGTTGAAAGGACCATCAACTAGCTCATATCTTTTCAAAGAGATCTGGGATGGGAAAACAATATTTACCTCAGGTACTCTGCTCTTTCTCCTACAGACACATCTGCCTCCTTCTTAGGCACAAGGGGCATGACCCTACCTTACATCTCTTGTATTTCCTCATTTTTCTTTCAGCTCTTTTTCACCTCCTTCAGCTCTTGCCTTAAATAGCTTTCTCTGATGATCCTATTTCTTCTGGCCCCCATCCCTTGTCATCCTTTCCTAGTTAATTTTTCTCCAGAGAATCTTTCACTAGCATACATATATTTTAACTTATCTATGTTGTATGTTTTGTCTTCTTATCCCTAGAACACTAATACTGTAGTGACAGAGAATTTTATTTATTCTCTTTACTAGTTTTGAGTGCCTACTACATTCCAGCATTGTGTTGCATCTCATTCTGTTATATGCAGCCTGCCTGCAACTTACAGTCTCTTAACATGCATGAGCCTTTTCATAACCCAGGAATTCTAAAAATGTAAATGTGATCCTAGTAACATCTTTGGCTTGTAATGGTCATGAGAATAGCATAATTTTCCCAAAAAGAGCATATCTAGGTTTCATAGCAGAAGTTTTATCTTTCTCTTCTCTGACTGATTATGCTGAATTTACATATTTTTTAAAATGTCAGAAATTAAGATAGTCACATTATTAAAAGTCCATTAATGTAGAATAATTATTTTTCTTGAAGTCTGTGCATAGGAATGGTATATTCTTCTTGATACTATAGTTATGGAAAATTCTGCTGAAAGAGAGAAAAAAGTAAGATAGTAAAGTCTCTTGGGAATCTATCTTCTTATTATAGCTATATGATGAGATAAGGAACCTTGGTCAGACTTGGACAAGGCTGATCATCCCCCATGTACGATTTATGCTGTAGATGCTATAAATGTTTATATTTGAAATTATACTTCTGACCCATGGTCAATAAATCATGTATTCTGAGGATAATTCCCACAGGGGTAATTCCTTTGAGTTGAGCTAAATATATGCTTTCTTCCCCAACTCCCTTATGACATGGTCTCGCACTTTAAAAATGACTAGTGAGATTTGAATCTATAGCCCCCAGGCAAGGGAACAGAATAGAATTAGCAGAGCCCCAAAGGAATTGAACCTCTCATTGTCAGCTCAGCACTGCATCACCTTTAACCTCTAATAGCATATATGGCAAAGCATTGTGTAGTTCTGATGCCAAGAATTAATGCAGAAGTTCCTATCCCAGTCAAGGGTTTGTGAGAAAATACCCTGCACACCTGGTGAGCTTTCAGGTGGACACTGAATGCTCTTTTTACCTGAGACTCAAACTAGAAGAATGGCTATTCCAAATAGAGCAGTTTCCAAGACTGGATCGTCTGCCACTTAGATAAAAATTAAGAGAGTCTCCTGGACATATTCAACAACCCATCCATTCTCTCTTACCTCAGTGAATCCAACATCACTCGTTATGTCTTTCATCTTAGCTCCATGATAAACTGGGCAATGAGAATGCCACAGTCTACCCTTCTGTTTATTATAAAGACTCCCTAGTACCTGAGACAACACATTGACAAGATTCTGATGGCTGCGATAAGTCTCCCTTACGGCTTGAATGCACACATAGAGAATGTCAAACAGTGTTAACAAATATTGATGAAGCCAGCAGTGACCCAAGAGTGATGAGCCTGGAGAGGGGACATGGAAAATGGAAAAAGCCCACAGAGAGCATTCAAGGGAGATGCCAAAAAACCTTAAAGAAATCCTTTCAACGCATTAGAGCCCTGAGGCAAACATCAAAACTAATGAAGTATTTGTAAAGAGATGTGTATTTGCCAGAAGAGCAGGGCAAATCAGGTGTGAGACCACGTACAAGGGCTCTGCGTGTGATTTTGAGGCAGAAGACTGGAGAAGAAAAGCATAATCTCATAATCCTCCTTTCTGCCAAAGTTTCTGGCAAGTTAAATCAAGACGTTAAAAGCATAGATTGAACAATAGTTCTGGTTTGTCAGGCATTCATCCCTTACTTCCTACTTTCTTTTTTAATTACCTACTTGCCACTCTCCAACCACATTGTTGAATTTGAGAGGTTTGCCCCCATCCTCAGCTCCAGAGATTAGCCTGTGATTCAGGAATGGCTGATCAGAACAACACACCTGATTGGTTGAGTGATAGACATGTGACCCAAGCCAAGACAGCCTGAGTCAATGAGACTTATCTCAGAGACATTTTTTTAGAACCACGGAGAAGCAGAGCATTTCTTTTGCCAGGTTGAAAGTAATAGGATAGTAACCTTGAACTGCCGAGGTCACCATAATGGGAAGTGAGCCTTACAGTGAAGCCAAAACAATGCAGAACAGAAAGATGGAAAGAAGCCATTTTAATCAAGGCATCCCTTGAGACTGAATCCAGCCTTGTTCCGACCTTTTTAATTTGAAGAGCCAGTAAATGTATCCTTTGCTTAAGCCAGTTTATGTTAGATTTGTGTCATTTCAACCACATGAATCCATACTTCTGATGTGTTCCTGAACTTTTTTCCCCATCAACATCTGAACCCTAAAAAGAATGCTTTTCCTCCCATATCCTTACTTGTCAAGCATGCAGCAACTGTTTTCAAAGTATACAGCGTCCTGTATAGTACAAGGTCAGAAACCTCCCCTGTTCTTCTGAGCTGCCTAAAATTGTTTACTCCATTTGCCAGGATATCCACTCTATATCCTTATCATCCTCTCCCAGAATCTCCAAGTGTCTTTGACTGCCAATAGCCTTCTCTCAGGAGTTAGTTTCCTGCCCCCACATCCTGATGCCTCAACTTAATGAATTAGGTATATGATCTTCTACTTTTTCTCAGCAACTGAGATTTGCCTCTTCCTCCAAAACAAACCTGATAACCTTGCAGTATAGAAACTGACCTCTGCTACATTCAAGTTTTTTAATCTCTAACTTCTCTACTCACAGAAGCCACTAAGGCCCTTCTTTATTATGGATAAGAATCTTTCACAATGGAACAATGGATAAGTACCTTTCACAATGGAAAAAATAACTCACCCTTCCCAACAGATAAGACCTGGCAAAAAAAAGTATGCAATAGCAATGGATCCAAAACAGGTACTTCTTTATATTCCCTGAAAGTGAGTGGCTTCTCTACTGGAAGAGGATTCATTTTCCATAAACAGAATTTTAAATAAATATAATTTTAAATATTTTTAAATAGTATGTACCTGCAATAGGAGACAGACTAAGTCTTTAACCTGAAAATTATTTTACTCAATTATGCTACACACATTCTAAGAGAAAGGCAACAGGTACGGATCTGGGCGGACAAATTTTTTGACCCCCTGGGAATCTCCTTATACAGCACCAAGTCAGCTTTATTTATGGATAAGTTAATATTCTGCTCTTAATACACCTTCTTGCTTTGTTCCTTATGGCCAAGATATCACCTCATTCTTCAGTCCCTTTAATTGAGCTCTTGACTGACAGCTCAGATGCCAAAAGAAAATGATGTTTTCATCTATGCCCTTGCAGGTCTTCCAAGGGATAAAGTCCCACCCCTGAAGTCTGGTCACTGGGCTGTGGCTTCTATAAACCCTACCCTCATTCTGCTGATAGCCAATGACTGCCCAGTACCGCAGAGTGGTTAATAGCAAACTATCATTTCAGACAGATCTGCATTCAAATCTTCCCTCTTCAATTTGTTGCTGTGCATTCTCAGATACTTAACCTCTATTAACCTCATCTGTAAAATAAAAAAATATATATTTAATTTAGAGAGAATTAAATATAATATTTATTAAGTCTTTGTCAAAATATTTGGTATATTTTCTCATTTTTTTCACTTATTCAAAATATTTATCAATAATTTATTATGTTTCAGGAATAGTCCTAGGTACTAGTACACATAGTACATGTTCAATACACAGAGGAATCAACATATCATTCATTATCATCATCACCATCCCCACTAGTACCATCAGCACTTCTGTTCATTTTCTTATTAATTCTTCTATTCCACATTATTCAAAAGCTTAAACCCAGTCTTTGCACATAAAGATGAATAAGTCACTGTCCCCACACTTCAGGAAATTATGGTTTTGTGGAACAAACTAAGACACTATAGGGTAAATAAAGATGCACTGTCCTCTGTGCCCCCTGCAAAGAAAGCCTTACTGTGCAACTGCAGAGACTGTGGTCAGCCAGCAGCCTGTACCCTTTCAGCAATTTCAGAGTCTATTTCATCTGCACAGAGTCCCATGAAATGAAGAAATTTCCTTCTCCGGGAAGGGCTCCTCAGATGAGTGAGCAAGGAAGCAATATAAATGCCAAGCCAATTTGACCTAGCATGAGACAACTCGGATGGACAATAGTTACTGAAAAGTCCCTTGCAAAGTGGACTGATACTTAAGGACCTGAGTTGCAATTTAATTTATCACTTTTTTTCAGTTCTATTTTGACCCTTTTCCCTTCATACATGATACTCCCTTAAAAATATCTTACAGCTCAAAGTTCATCTTAGCATCTGCTTTTAGGGAACACAATCTACAATAGATGCTACTTTTAATAATAATTGCAACCTCAATGTATTGTTGAGAAAACGGGCAATAAAATGGAATTTCATGGTAGATTAATCCCCACCCTGGTAACCAAGATAACAGAACTGGTAGTAGGTAAAGCACATACAGTTCCCACAACAAAGTAGAGCTTAATTGTTAACATTTTCATCAGTAGTAAATACATACATAAACAAACAAACAAATAAGAAAAATTGTCACCAGTGGCAAGTTGTTATGGGGAATTGATATCTTAGACTGAAGGAAGTGATCACACAGATCAGAACATCTGGCATTGAGATGTATAGAGGAAACAGTAGATACAGACTAATGAATTTAGCTGACTAAGCAATAGTGATGATCCTCGAAAAGATAGTGAACAGCTGAGGAAAAGTGAAAGTAGCAGAAATCCAGAGGTCTTTTCTTGTTGTACACAAAGAAGCTCTCACTCCTGTAGTAGATGGGTAAAGAAAGAAGAGAACCAAGATTGGGGCTGAAATTCAATGGCAATAAAGTCTTTAACCTAACAAAGATAGGTTAAGTATGCCTTGGTTGGAAAAATCTGGGCCTTGGTTGGAAAAATCTGGATCCCTGATATATATAGGGAGGGGATATATGGGTAGGTGATCCCAAAGATCTTGATTCCTTTGAATACCTGAAGTCTATAGAAATGGCCCACCCATTCCTTCTAAAAGCTATCACTTCCCCTATTCTGGAAGACAACACAGAGATCCTTCTTCCATAAGACAACCTATATACTACTCAAAATCCATTCCAAACTCTATGACTAGCCACTGAGTTATGACTTGAGTAATATGATCAGGACAATAGTAAAGGTCAAGATGAAGTTCAAGTTCAGGAGCAAGGCACTGCTGCCAAGCTTTGGTACTACGAAGCCAGCACCCATGTTCTGACAGGCAGTCCTGGGAGACCCACATGGCCTGAATAACTAGGCCTGAATAACCCTACAAAATAAGTTAGACATGATGAACCTAAGTCATACCATGATCCAGCTTGGGATACACAGAACCCAATAATGGAGTTGCAAATTTGAACTGGTAAGCATTATCAAGAACCAGGGGAACTAAACTAGATGTTCAAGACCTATAAATATCCAGATCTCAAAAATTCAAGTCATTTAAGAAAGCAGAATAATAAATGGCAGCCTCACCATATGTTAAGGCACAAATATTCTCAGTCATTTTTATATGATAGGTACATTCAAATTTCAGCCCGAATATGAAATTTCTACTGTTCTCAACTGACTGTGAAAGTCCAATGACAATTTAAAATTTTTTGAAGCACAAAATTAAATCTGAATGGCATATTGCTGATGTATGAGAAAGTCACTAAACTTAAAAGTAAGTCTATTTTCTGTCCAGCATCCAAATTGCGACTAGTAAATGTGATGCCAGCATATGTGGACTTACCTAATTCTTTATGGGTTTTTAGAAAGAAACTGATTCCAGAATAAGAGTTGGAGATACAAAATTAATTCTGGCCCCTGCTGGAGTAGAGATAATGTTAGATAAAGAGTGTCAACACAGGAGTCTTGCAATCATTGTCTCTGGCAAAGGGTAGGAGGGGTATTAGATTTGCTTGGGTACAACTATAAGAAATATATAAAACAAAGGCTTTCATTCAGGTCATTAATTTGAGAATGTGGCTTTAGAAGAGGGATAACAAAGGAGTTAAAGGGAGAAAGCCAATTGAGTTGTCTACTGCTATGCGTCACTTGTGCCTGATTCTAGGGAACCATCTGAGAAGACTTAGAACACATCTCAGAAATTTTCACCTGAAGAATGAAAAGAGAAAGCATTTGCTGCATTTCTTCCACACCCATAGGTCAAATGTGATCCAAATATTGTAAGGGACATGAAATGAGAATCTGTCATTTTTGCCCTCTTGGCCCCAAATCTAAGATTATGTTATTTCCACAGTTACTGTACAAAATATGAGGTTGGGAGGATACAAAATTATACAAAAGAAGTATCTGATATAGATCTTTACCCCTCTTTTTAGAGTTCAAATCTCCATTATAGCTGTTGCCAGTTTTCTTTAACACTCCATCAGATCTCACCATTTAAAGGAATTGTGCACAGCTATTGTGACTTTCTCAGGAATACATATTTGGATCCACAATCTAATAATTTAGTTCATATTCAAATTTAATCTCCAGGCATAGTAAAACGTGACATTCAAACTTAAGACAAAGCTATAACACAGGAAACAATGTCAATGGCATAAAATTAATAACATGACATGCTAATAAATTAAGATAAAAATAGCAATTCCTTAAAAAATATTAGCTTAATGTATGCTTATTCTTATTTTCTGGAAAAATACAATCCCCACAAGATTTTGAGGAGTCATACAGTAATAATAAAGTTGGAACATAATAAATGTTGAGATATGAAAGTAGTCTATAATGGGTTATAAATTTGTACCTTTGTTGTCCACACATTTTCAGTGAACTTGCAAAGTTATAGAACTTTTTAATTTAAATTGGTATACTTTTATTTCTTTTAGCCATAATGGAGTAATTTTCTTATCTATTATTAGAATGGCTTAATACTTTCATTAATCCATGCATCATAAAGCAGGACATTATTTTTATGCCAAATTTAATCAGGTCTTTACTTGTTCCAGAAACCAAAACATCTGTTTTCTGCTGATTCCAAAGACGGAAATAAGGCCAGTATGTAAATAGGCCATTGCAGTTATATGATGGTTTTTATAGAGAGAATTGCTATTGTTATAATCTCTTCTTTGACATGATTAGTATTGTTCCTACAGGTAGTAGGATGATTATGGGTATATTAGAGACCTTTGACTTTGCAGAGGTAGAGAAGCATGACATCAGGAGCCATTGAAACTGACACTAGGGCATATTGATTTCCTCATTAAGCCCATGGGGAACCTGTGGAGTTGCCCGTTTCACCTCCTGCTCCTTAACTCTTAGGCAAAAATGATTGTTTGCTGAGCAGCCAGGGTATGTTTGAAATCTTCAGATGAAAGCCAAGGAAATTTTAGCTCCTATTAAATATGATAACAATATGCTTTATCTGTTCCCTACAAAAAAATACTTGAATCCACACACAAAATGAGCCATAGAAGGGAAAGAGTTACTTAAAATGCTACATTAATAAATTTGCAGATTCCTAAGTGAAATGGGCTCCCAAGGAACTTAGTCATCTGAGGTTATTTTCTAAAAATGCTGTATTATTAAAGAAACAATATACAGTAGAATAAAAGACCCCAAAGAACTGGAAGATTGGCCAGAATTTAAAACAATGAGGCCCAGAAGACTACAATGTATTGTGTAATAGAAAACATGAATCTGTATTTCCATCCTTGACTAAAACATCTGAGATAGTAGGGATTCAGTCGTTTTAAGGAATGGTGTAAGTTCTAATACTAAGCACCCAGAGGTGAGGATATGGGAAAGAGAAATGTGTAGAGAAAATCAAATAATCTAATGTATGACATAGATACAAAATAGAGCACAAATAGTGCCACCCCAATCTCCCACACATTGCATAAATCACCATTTTATCATAAAACTCTAACCTTCTGAATGTTAAGAAAGTCACAAAACTCTTCTCAAGAAAGTCTTCTGTTCAACTACCCTCAAATTTTCAAGGACAGTCTTATTTGCTATCTTTGATGTTCTATGGCCATAATCAATGTTATCTCAAATATTCTGAACACAATGTATCCCATCTAGTCCTTTGGGATATTTTAAATGGGCAAATATATACATCATAAACCACCTAGAATCTTTCCCTCTTTCAATATTTTTTAGAACGCTTCTTATCTAAACCCCCATGTTTCCCTTTGTTATGTCCCGTATTACCTTGAGCGTTTATCTTTTCTTGTAGTAATGTTATCTTAGCTGAACACTTTTATAGTTTATAAAGATACTTCTGCATGATTTACTATTTCTGATGTTCATAAAAATGCTACGAGGTATATAATACAGGTATAGCTGTTTTCCCATTCTAAGAAGTAAAACATGGGAATGAAAAAAGTTAAGACTCTTTGGTTTCTTATTTTTAGTAACAAGAATAGCTAAAATGAAAAGTTAGAACTTCAAGCAGAACAGTTGGATCTTATTAATTTTACCTATTGGGAAATCTGCCTCAGATTAATATTTAAAGAATTAAATAGTTAACACAAGAACTTTGAAAACGGTGAGAAAAAATTATTTATAAGTATCTTCTGAAAATAGGACCTATAGATCCTGTGGCTAAGTCTCCAAAGGATCTTCCAAGCTCTCCTGAGGGTTTCAACATGCCTTTTAAGAGCTGAAAAACACTGAATTTAACCCATTAGTTCTGTCCCCAGCACTAAGAATAGACCCAAACTCCAGGAGTGGAGGAACCAGAAAATTACACAATGATATACCACAGGGAAGAGATTAGTTCCTCATCTTCCAGGCATTTGTTTTTGCACTTAAACAAAATTTTTTTATTTTTTTTAAAGCCTCTTAATTAGAATGGCTACAAATGCTATTATACAGCAGGAAATTACCAGGCTTTACTAAATCTGCAAGAACAATTTTCAACCTAATCGCCATCTCATGCATTTTGTGTCATTAAAATTTGTCATTAGTGGTCACACTATTACCAGATAATCTGAGGAAAGACCTGTGGTCAAAAATTAATAAATTGTTCTTTGTCCTCTGAGCCACAGTTTTTTCCAGAAACAAAGGGGCCAGAATTTATGAACGAACAAAAAAGCTTAAAAATTTCAGAAGAAAAACTAAACTGAACAAAACAAAACAAAACTGCTTAAATCTGGTAGAGAAATAACCAACGTGCATTGTACAATAGTCTTTCTGCTGTGAAAGTGTTCAAGTCCTCTTGTCACAATGGTAACAGTTAAAATGATATAGATCCATTCCTAGAAACATGTCTTAAGATATCATTAGGAAAAAAAAAATAATGTACTATGCATCAGTTATGTGTCTTCCACTGTGCTTGTCCCTTTTCTTACATTATCTCATGAGATTTTTGCAACTAGAATGCAGTAACCTTGGGGGACTCAGGTTCCTCCCTCTATAAGAGAAGTCTTTAGACATCACAAAATTTTAGAATAAAGATTGATTGATAGATTGATTGGTCAAATTAAGGAATAATCTCTCCATTTCTAAGATAAAAAAGAAATGAAGGATCAGGATAGCATTTTTAAAAGAGGCCTATTTTATAGCATGAAAAGGTATGGGTTTAGGAAGAAAAATTTCAGATGTAGATCTAAAATGACAAATGGAACTGAGAAAACAAACTTCAGTGAACTTCAAACAAAAAGGATGGATAGTTCCTTCACCTTACATTCAAGGTTCAATGTCAATTTGATGAGAACTCCATTGCCAAATTATAGAACTTCCTTTTTTAAATAACTTTTTATTTTCATGGATAAAGGCTTAGAAAGCACATTTAACAATAAATATATAGATGACATGTATCAGAGCAAAAGTAAATATCAACACTCAAAGTCACATAGATGGCATCCAGATAAGAGGGAAGGTGAATGACCACTTACTGGCTATGAGCTTGTAGTTCAATAAACAGAACAAAGAAAAAATATATATCTAAGACTTTGAGAGCTTTAGTCTTCTTAAATATATGATCCCTTTGTGTCAAGCATGACGTAGGCACTTTACATAAAATATTCCATTTAAGCCTCACAACAATCTTTTGAGGTTAAATTGTTATCCTTATTTTGTAGCCAGGTCTGTTGATGTAATGCCACCTACACTTTCCTCCAAGAATGTCTATCATGAGACACCATGCTCTGGACATGTATGATATTGAGAGAAAAACAGATATAACAACCTGCTTAAGATAACAAAAATAAGGGAGCAATTTGAAATCTGGCCCAAATGCAAACTAAATGTAGAATTTCTTTATAAAATAAAGCAACTTTTAATATTTTATTTTTTTATTATATTAGTCACCATACAGTACACCATTAGTTTTTGATGTAGTGTTCCATGATTCATTGTTTGCTTATAACACCCAGTGCTCCACACAATATGTGCCTTCCTCAATACCAATCACTGGGCTAACTCATTCCCCCACCCCCTTCCCTCTAAAACCCCCAGTTTGTTTCTCAGAGTCCACAGTCTCTCATATTTTGTCTCCCCCTATGATTTCCCCCCCTTCATTTTTCCCTTCCTTTTCCATGCTATTCCTTATGTTCCACAAGTAAGTGAAACCATATGATAATTGACTTTCTCTGTTTGACTTATTTCACTCAGTGTAATTTCTTCCAGTCCCATTGATTTTGATGCAAAAGGTGGATATTCATATTTTCTGATGGTTGAGTAATAGTCCATTGTATATATGGACCACATCTTCTTTATCAATTTTTCTGTTGAAGGACATCTCTGCTCTTTCCATAGTTTGGTTATTGTGGACATTGCTGCTATAAACATGGGGATGCATATGGCCCTTCTTTTCACTATGTCTGTATCTTTGGTGTAAATACTCAGTAGTACAACTGCTGGGTCATAGGGTAGCTCTCTTTTTAACTTTTTAAGGAAATTCCACACTGTTTTCCAAAGTGGCTGTACCAACTTGCATTCCCACCAAAAATGTAAAAGGGTTCCCCTTCCTCCAAAGCCTCTCCAACATTTGCTGTTTCTTGCCTTGTCAATTTATGCCATTTTAACTGGTCTAAGGTGGTATCTCAATGTGGTTTTGATTTGAATTTCCCTGATGACTAATGATGATGAAAATTCGTGGGACACCTGGGTGGCTCAGTTGGTTAAGCAGCTGCCTTCGGCTCAGGTCATGATCCCGGTGTCCTGGGATCGAGTCCCACATCGGGCTCCTTGCTCGGCAGGGAGCCTGCTTCTCCCTCTCTCTCTGCCTGCCACTCTGTCTGCTTGTGCTCACTCTCTCTGACAAATAAATAAAATAAAATCTTTAAAAAATATATCCTTTAAAAAAAATTCTTTTATGTGTCTTTTTAGCCACGTGTATGTCTTCTTTTGAGAAGTGTCTGTTCATGTCTTCTGCCCATTTTTTTTTACTTGATTATTTGTTTTTTGGGTGTTGAGTTTGAGAATTTCTTAATTGAGATCTTGGATACCAGCCCTTTATCTGTAGTGTCATTTGCAAATATCTTCTCCCATTCCACAGGTTGCCTCTTTGTTTTGTTGACTGTTTCCTTGGCTATGAGAAACTTTTTATCTTGATGAAGTCCTAAAATTTCATTTTTGTTTTTGTTTCCCTTGCCTTTAGAGACATGTCTTGAAAGAAGATGCTGTGGCAGATGTCAAAGAAGTTATCTATGAAAATAGACCATTCACTTACACTAAAGCAACTTTTTTTTTTTTAAGATTTTATTTGTTTATTTGACAGACAGAGATCACAAGTAGGCAGCAAGGCAGGTGGGGGGGGGGGTGGGTTGGGTGGGAAGCAGGCTCCCTGCTGAGCAGAGAGCCTGATGCAGGGCTCCATCCCAGGACCCTGAGATCATGATCTGAGCCAAAGGCAGAGGCTTAACCCACTGAGCCACCCAGGTGCCCCCTAAAGCAACTTTTTAAAGAAAATGAATTATTTGTCTAGAGGAGGTGATATGTAGAGAACACAAGTAGTCTTTACGTAGACATAGATCTGTTAATTGATATTTTTCTGATAATCTGAAAAATGGTTGATGGGCTACACTAGAAAGCAAATTTTGCCTCAGATTAAGCAGAAGTAATAATTTTAGAAACCTCAGAACATCATGAGTAGTTTTGCAAAAGAGTAAATGCCCCATCACTGCAATGCTTGAGACAACTCCAGAAAACACATGTTATAATTGCCCGAGAGAAATAGGAACAATCAATTTCTCTATTCATCTATTCATTTACTCTAGGCAATGTTGAATTTTTAAAGCAGTATACACAGAGTCAAAACTCAATCACCTCAGGTTGTGCCAATTATTATTAAGTTACTTGATCATCATCAGTTTCTTTTTTTGTAGCAACATTTATACACTTTTTTTAAAGATTTTATTTATTTATTTGTCATAGAGAGAGAGCAAGAGAGAGTGAGCACAGGCAGACAGAGTGGCAGGCAGAGGCACAGGGAGAAGCAGGCTCCCTGCTGAGCAAGGAGCCCGATGTGGAACTCGATCCCAGGACACCGGGATCATGACCTGAGCCGAAGGCAGCTGCTCAACCAACTGAGCCACCCAGGCGTCCCAACAACATTTATACATTTTTATTAAATGTATCCAATAGAGTAATGTATTAGAATTACTGATTTAACCATGCTTCTCCTCATTGTATACACATTACTTCTTTAATAATGTAGAAAGACATTTTTAATCACCTTCTATTAGCATGTTATTTTGTGGAATTTTTGGAAATTTCTAGCATGCAAATTGTACAAGAGATTTAATTAAAAAAAAATACACCTACCAGAGGCAGAAAGCAGAACCAGTTTTGCACAATTCATCACCATCTGCTAGATAGTCCACTTAGCTTCTCTGAAGGAAACTAATATTAATGTTCACAACTTCTTCTTATCCCCACCACTTCCTCTCTCATCTCTGTTCAAGTTAACGGTGTTTTCTGACCTCTCACAATGGTCTTCGTTCTGGTGTCTTCACTTCTACCTATATCCTCCTCTAGTCCATCTGACAAGCCCAGATGTTGCCCTTTCCAGATATATCTTCCTAAGAGTAACAACACTTCAACCCTCAAGGTTTAGCCCAAACATTAATCTTGGCATAGAAAACCAAGTATCATCCTGCCCCTCCTCCTCTTGATGACTAAGTTCTTACCAAAAGGACTGGTATAGCTATTGCCCAGGATAACCATCTACAAATTATTGCTCAAATGTATTATGAAAGAGACATTGGTACTAGCTAGATCTACTTTCAGGGAGAATACTGCATTGATTGGAAGGAACATTCTGGTAGGATGCTTGAGGTCAGGAATTAGTGTTCTAAAAGTCAAGACTTCTTAATTTAAATTCATTATTTTCACATCATTTTCTGTTGTCTTTTCTAATGGAACATGTTTTCCTGGAGAGGTCTGTGAATCAGGCATGTCTAATCTTCATCTGAAGGCTGCCTTAAGAGAGATCTGCTCTCCCTATACTGTTTGTCTCACCTTGGCTCAGCATGGTGCTTCAGAAAATGTATTTGTCCTTAGAATAATAGAAATCTGGAAGTCCAATATTTCACTTTTATCTCTCTTAAAACCAAACATAAATCCTCTTCCTCTTTAATAGCATCCTCCTTAGTCCTTCAAAATAAAGTTACTGGAAATTAGGAATTGCTAAATATACAAAAATTAGGCAGTTAGCTTTTATATCTCCTATTTACTTGTTTGTGATGAACTCTATCTCATGGCTCCTTAATTAGGAAGCTACATAAAGCCCCTCTTCCTGAAATCCCCTTATTACTTGGTGCATTCTTTTGATGGATTTTGAAAAAATGGAATTTCATCACATACCCCACTACTCTAAACTTTTGTAAAATTTCAGGGCAATTAAATGAACTTAAGATACAAATTGAATATTTTAAATCCTGATTAAGAAAAAAATTGGATATATTTTGAAAATAAATTAATTACTTTAAAAATCAAATCTCTTTGATCAGTTAATGAGAAGAATTTTTAAAGCTATGTTTAAAGTTAATTTACTCATGTATTTTTTAAAAAAACATTTTAATTATTTATTTGTCCGAGAGAGAGAGTGCAGCAGAGGGAGAGGGAGAAGCAGACTACCTGCTAAGCAGGGAGCAGGATGTGGGACTTGATTCCAGGATTCTGGAATCATGATCTGAGCCAAAGGCAGATGCTCAACTGACTGAGCCATCCAGGTGCCCTACTCATGTATTTTTATCAAGTTCTGTATCTTATTAATAAGTAATAAGACTTCTTTATGTATTATGGATATACTTTATCACATAGATGTTTTACAAATATATTCTGCAGGTCTGTGACTTGCTTTTTCCCCTCCAAAGAACATCTTTGGAAAAGCAAAAGGTTTTTTAATTTTGTTTTTAATTTTGATAAAGTCTTATCATTTTTTATTTATTCACACTTCTGTGTCCTATATAAGAAATTTGGCCTAATCCAAATCACAAATATTTTCTCTTTTTTTCTAAAGTTTAATAACTTTAGTTTTATATGTAGATCTATCATCCTTTTCAAGTTAAATGGGCCAAATATTTGAGCAGACATTTCACCAAAGAATATGTGCAAGTGGAAAATAGGCATATAAAACCTATATCATTATAGGTTTTATAGGTTTATAAATAGGCATATAAAACCTATATCATTAATCATTAGGGGAATAACATTAAAACCAAATGAGATATTACTATACCCTTAGTAGAAAGCATAAAGCTTAAAAGTCTAACAATATCAAGTGTTGGTGAAAATGCAGAATAAATGGAACTCTCAAATATTGGCAATGGGAGGCAAAATAGTACAATCACTTTGGAAAACGATTTTGTAGCTTCATATATATATATCTATACATCCATATATAGATATCTATATACACATGTGTGTGTATATGTGTATATATAGATTATAGGATGAGCAAGCAATTCCACTCCTAGGTAACTATATGAGGAAAAACAAAACAAAATGAAACAAACAAAAAAAGCAGTGTTCCCGTGGAGACTTGAGTGTAAATGGTAATATCAGCATTGAAAGAACCCAAATGTCCTTCAGCTTGAAAACTAATAAACAAAGTCTATGATATGTCCACAAAGTGAAATGCTATTCAGCAATAAAAAAGAATTAACTACTGGAATGTGTAATGACATGGATGAATCTCAAGATCTTTATGCCAAGTAACACAAACCAAACACAAACAACTGCAAACTGTATGATTTATGAACTTCTAGAAAAGATAAAACCATAGTGACAGAAAGCAGAGCAGTTTTTAGAGGCCGAGAAGGGGCCAAAAAGGACTCTAGAGGGAGGGAAATATTCTCTCTTTATTGTGATAGTAGTCACATAATTGTATGCATTTATCAAAATGCACTGAGGTGTGGATTTAAAATTGCTGAATTTTATTGTATGCAAATTATACTTTGATAAGCTGATTAAGTGGGGGAGGGGATGGATTGGCCCAGGGATACATCTTAGGGAGGGCATGTATTGCATGGCACACTAGGTGTTATATGTAAACAATGAATCTTGGAACATAACCTCAAAAACTAATGATGTATTGTATGATGACTAACATAACACAATAAAGAAAATAGTAAAAAAAAAAGAAAAGAAAATTGTACCAAAAAATAAATCAGTAGGAAATCACTAAGAATATAAGAGATCTGAACAAAACTACTAACCATTTTGACCTTATGAGAAAAATGAATTTTAACCCATTGAATAAAATAAGTATCTAAGCTTTTATGTGCATATACATTTTTAAATAAAAGTAGCATCATAAGAAAAAAAAAGTTAAATTAAAATATTTTAAAAGAACAGAATGATTTACCAAATCTCATTTGTCCTCTCCCCAAAATAAATGATGTAAATATTTTCTGTGTACTTAGGCATATTTTATGGCATGTATGCTGGGCTGGAAGAATCATATCAAAGTTTTAGTTCATTGTAAACACTGACAGCTTTAACACCCCTTCTTACTGCAGCATAAATTAATTATAGTCACCACAAGGAGGTAAAAACCTTAGTTATTTGATTTGAATTTGTTTAAGTATTTAAAAACCATTAACTTTGTCCTCTACTGAAAATTTCAAGTGCTTTGCAATGATACAATACTTTCTCTGGAAGCGTTTGAAGTAATTGGAATTATTGATTCTTTAATGAAATGTCTGAGGATCTGTTCAAGTAAAAGTTCTCCGGAAAACATATTTTATGCTAAATTAAAATGTTAGAGTATCATGATTCTTTATTAATATTATTATCATCAGTTCTTTCTGTGCTTTTTTTTTTTAAGATTTTATTTATTTACTTGACAGACAGAGATCACAAGTAGGCAGAGAGGCAGGCAGAGAGAGAGGAGGAAGCAGGCTCCCCGCCGAGCAGAGAGCCCTTTCCAGGACCCTGGGATCATGACCTGAGCCGAAGGCAGAGGCTTTAACCCACTGAACCACCCAGGTGCCCCAGTTTCTGTGCTTTTTAAATCAACTAAAATCCTTTTGCAAATAAAGTGAAAGAAATGACAGGAAAAGGGGACATCACTGATTCCCAAAATATGTAAAATGTTCTCAAAATATATAAAATGTACTGTGGGGCTACAAAGCAATAAGTTTGTAATGTACATTTGGAAATAAAAATTAACCAAATAAAATAATATGGCATTATGTACTTGAGACCCTGTAGTCCTTGAGCTGACTAGAATAAGAAAATAAGAATTTGAATTTTAAAACATGGCATGGCTCATTACACAATCTGTAGCATTCAAATAAAAGTACTTAGACAGGATGTGGAAAATTCAAAGGGGCAATACAGGGAACTTTCAGTGCCTACTTCCCACTGTCATGTGCATGACAATAGTCAAGTATGGGAAATTTACTACAAGATCCAGGAAGGAGGGAAAAGGACTATAATAGTTAGAGGACTTCTTAGCAGAAATGGTGCTGAAGCTAGGCTCTGTTGCACTAGCAGGATCTGGATGAATTGAAGGAGAAATAGAGAGAAGGCTTAACACGAGAAGAGAATGTCTATAGTATGAGGCAGAGGACAGTTAGAGTGAATACAGAAGCCACAGTCATCATGCAAAGCAATGCCTCCAGACCATCAAACCAGGAAGAATAGGGTTGAATAAAAATATAAATAGTTTCCAGTAAACATAATGGGGATTTTTAAAAAATTACCATGAACATCTGATTGAAAATGGTGGTCTTTGGCGGTGGGGGGTGGGAGTAGGGATTACATGCAAATATTCCAGAGTTGAATGACATACAAATTTAGATTGAAAGAGCCCAATAAGTGTTCACTGAAGTGAATAAAATGAATCCAAGCCAACACACATATGTGTAGAATTTCAGAATGGTAAGGATGAATAGAAGATCTGATAGGCTTTGATATAGCAAGATCAATACGGGAATCAAAGGGCATCAGTAGGGGCACCTGGATGGCTCAGTGGGTTAAAGCCTCTGCCTTTGGCTCAGGTCATGATCCCAGGGTCCTGGGATCGAGCCCTGCATCAGGCTTTCTGCTCAGCAGGGAGCCTGCTTCCCCCTCTCTCTCTGACTGCCTCTCTGCCTACTTGTGATCTCTGTCTGTCAAATAAATAAATAAAATCTTAAAAAAAAAAAAAAAAAAAAAACCAAAGGGTATCAGTATTTCCTGTGTTAGAATTATATGCTAAAAACAATAGAGTCATGACTTCAAATATTAGACAGGAAAATTAACTTCAGCTTAGAATTATGTATTCAGCCACACTCTCATTAAATGTGAAGACAGAAAATGCAATTTCGACATGCAACCACTTTTTGTTGTTTTTGTTTGTTTTGCATGGCTTTTGTTTTATGTTTCCATGAACCTTTGTCAAGAAGCTACTGAGGAGGAACCCCACCAAAATGAGGGAAGTTAACAACTGAAGAAGAAAGAGTATCCAACATTCAGGGATGTAACAGACCTAAGAGTAATCAGTAGAGATTTCAGTATCTGGATGGACAATGAAAACTTAAGGGGGAGAGCTCAGGGGAAATTAAAATTAAATCAATGATTTTCAGAAGTGTTTGAGCCATTTAGAAAAAAACAGTCACATAATGGTAATAGTAGAAATAGTTTATAATGGGTATGTGAAAAATACGCAAGTGACAAGAAAATAAACGAGCACAGTGTATTATTTGGCTCTTTAGAGAATAACATACACAGAAGCATGGAATACAAATATTGGCATTATTTAAATAAAATTTTTTAACTTTATTGGAAAATAGGAAAAAAATAGGAACTGGAGATGAGTTGCTATATGTGATAGCGCTTCATCTTCCTCTGTAATAACAGAATATCAACAGATAATTCATAAAATAATAAGACAAGAATATATAGACACAGCATTATAAATACATGAATGACAAGAAAATTGCACATCAATAATTAAAAACAGGTTTCTTCTAGGTAACTGGAGAATTTGAAATGGTGAAGCAAGATTCACATTATTTTGTTTTAATTACTTTAGTATTTTATTGTTTATTTTATAATGAAAATGTTTCTTCAATTTTTTTTTTCTAATGAAAAATTGAGAGACACCATGGAGTTTATAATATTGGAAATCTTTACCAAAAAGTAAGTGACTTCTTGTCTAGGGCTGAATAAAATTAACTTCCAAGATTTCCTTTACTCTGATTCAGGGTAATCTGAATCATTTTTTAGGGTAATTTAAAATGTCAAAAAATGATCAAACTTTTTCTTTTAAGATTTTATTTATTTATTTGACAGAGAGAGACATAGAGAGAGAGGGAGCACAAGCAGGGAGAGCAGGAGAGGGAGAAGCAGGCTTCCCTTTGAGCAGAGAGCCTGTTGTGGGCCTTGATCCCAGGACCCTGGGATCATGACCTGAACCAAAGGCAACCGCTTAACGACTGAGCCACCCAGGTGCCCATAAACTTTTTGATTAACCTAAGCAATGGTGCTACTGGGAAGGCTGGATAGCTTGGTGGTGACTGTTGGTTCACAACCTTGGGAGTTCCCAGGTGAAATCTGAAGCTGTCCCGCATGTACAGAGAGCAAGTAGAGACCAGAGAAAGAGGCAGGGCACTCCAGATTGGTAGGTAGCAGGTTTCATAAACAACTTACCTATGAAGCTCGTCTTGGGTAGCTTAAAATGAGTAGATCTCCACATCTTTCTGCCAGAATCCTCAAGTTTATATAGTAGGCCTTAACTGGGTTCTGTTACATACTCAGTTGACGATCTCAAAACCACCTTACTCTCTCAAGGCTACATCCTAGAAATAGCTGTTTGGATGCTAGGGGAGGGGGAAGGAGCCCCTGATTCCCTGGTTCAGTTCATGGGTCAACTAATGGTCACTTCCTCAACAGGCCCTTCTCCAATGGAGCCATGATAAGCCAACAGGGAATATATTTCAGAGAAACTTTGTTTAAAAAAATATGCCCTTAGAGAAAGTAAGCTTGCCAGTTTATCTACGGTCTATTGTCCATTCTAGTATATTTGAATGTCTGTCATATATCCTACATCTGTATGGTGTTATCTGAAATATAGACTTCAGTGACATTTTTCAAGAGGGCTGAGATATAGTATTCATGCAGCAGAGTGACAGGGTCTCTAGATCACCCATTTGTTGAACAGTTTAAAGGTATTAAGGCTGCTTCACATGTAAAAGAAAGATCTGATAGAACATGTTGGATAGATTCTAGTATTTGCTGGTCTATTCTCATTCTATGTGTCCTGAGAAGGTGTAACTGTGAACAATGGATGGAAGTTACACTGAGCTGATACCAGTTCTATAAAACAAAAAGATTACCTATGATTGAAGTTGTGTAACAATGGAGTTCTGAGCATTCTGTCCCTAGAATTCCCCAAATTCTCAGGTCTTGCCCATAGAGCAATAGCATTACCTTATCCTGTAAGCAATTTAAAGATTATTGCATTATATTTCAGTTAACTCTAAAATGTTACAGCTGTAAAGGACTTTCAACACCATTCTACCAAGCTCCTCCATTCAACAAATGATGAGCCTATGGACCACAGGTATTAAATGGACCCAAACAAGGTCACGGAAATGCAGATGGAACCAGTCCTCAAATCTACTTGAATACAGTCCCATACCTTTTCTCCTGCTTATTGCTGCTTTAACATGAGTTCTAAAAATAAATTAATTTGGGGGGTGCCTGGGTGGCTCAACTGTTAGGCATCTGCCTTCGGCTCAGGTCATGATCCCAGGGTCCTGGGATCAAGCCCCTCGTTGGGCTCCCTGCTCGGCAGGAAGCCTGCTTCTCCCTCTCCCACTACCCTGCTTGTGTTCTCTCTCTCACTGTGTCCCTTTCTGTCAAATAAATAAACAAAATCTTTTTAAAACGTTAATTTTTTTAAATAAAAAAAAGGAAGACACTGAGGTGCAGATAGCAAAACTCTCTAATGAAATAAACATGGAGATTAAGAGTTCATGATAAAAGGCCAGTCCTGAAGCAAGGCACAAAACAGAACTATTGCTCTGCAATTTACACTTTCTCCCTGGCTTCCTATGAATAGAAAGGCTAATGATGAGCCCAGTCTGGTGGTTGGCAAACTTTTTTCTATAATGGGTCAAATAATAAATATTTATGCTTTGTAGGCCACATACTCTCTGTCCCATATTCTTTGTTTTTGTTTGTTTACAAATTTTTAAAAATATAAAAATCTTTTTTAGCTCAAAGGCCATACAAAAATAGTCCACTGGCCATATTCAGCCACTGCCCAGTTTACTGACCACTGGCCTAGGCTATTAGCAAGAGAGAACAAGGTAATGTCCTTTGAGAGAGACTTCAGATAAGAGCCACAACACAGTCTAGACAGATGATCCTATTGTGAGCAGAAAATGATTTAAGGACTTCTAAGCTATTAAAAAGCCCTTTCAAATCTATGAGAGAAAAAAAAAAAAAAGTAACAGCCAGAGAAGAGACAGACAACCATAGACCAACAATGAGCCATGTGTGATCCCTGAGACCTGATGAATTTTATGCAGAATAATATTGTTAGTGGTTTGATGTGATATCAATTAATGCCATAACACAGTGATTATAAAGCAATTTTAATTAAATCTCACAAAGAACTTCATGGGTAAAAAAGGAGATGAAGGAAATAAGATGCATAATTCAGTAAGGAAAATGTTGTTTACTGAATAATTAATCAAAAACACAAAAAAATGATAGGAATCTTAGAAAATCTCCACTGTCAGTGTCACCTTTCACAGCAGGAAGAAGGATGAGACTCCAGCATGCAGCCATTAAGTAGATAATTCTTCCCCTCAGTGCAAAGTGAAAAACAAGTAAACAGAAATTAAAATCATACCTGTCCTTCTGCTGAGGTATTTTTGCAATGCTCCTGAATCCTGAGCTTCTTATGGGTATAGTCTGGAGACAGGTGATTAGATAGATGAGTACATAGATGGATTGATCGATAGATGGAGAGAAAGATGGAGAGCTGGAGAAAAATAGAGATAGAGTTATACCATGTACCACTTCATATGCATCAATCAATCCTCACAAAGAAAGGTATACAGATTATATTCCCCATTTTAGATGTGAAAAACTGATGTTTACAGAAGTTAGGTAATTGTCTAAGACCCGTAGGCAGGAAGTGGCAGAGTGAGAATATGAATATTGGTTATTTAATATCAAAGCTTTTGTTTTTTCACCATCTCTGTCTGCCTCCCATATACATCTTCCACCTGTGCTAATTGCAAGAATGCCCAGGTTCTATGTTTTCTGTTCCAAATACACCAGACTGCCAATGTCTTTAGGTTAACTCCAGTGTAGAGCCACAAAGAGGGCTCCTTAAAACACTGTCTCTTGGTAGATGAAGGCTTGGATGAAGGGGATGCTTTGGAAGTGTGGCTGGAGACATGATATTGAGAGGAAGTCAGATCATGAGAGAGGCTGTGAGTGGGCAAAAGGAACAACCTGACTTGGCTTAAGGTTAGATTTATTGAAGTGCTTTTAATGCAATCAGTGGGTATAACTGCCTCCTGCCTCAGCTCCTACCCTCTGACTGTGTCCATTAATACCCTACTACTGCTGTGGCTGCTGTCTCTACTCCTTATGTTAGTACCACCATCACCACCACCTACAGCAACAACTTCCTTCAAAAACACTGATTTTGCTGATGGCTTTTAGCTACTGAAATCTTTACAAAGTTATACCATGAACTCGTGAAGTTTATAGTCTCTCTTATGGATTTTAATGTTGCGTTAAAATAGTAAAATTATTTCCCTTTTGTGTCTTGTACAAAAGAGGGGTCTCGAATACCCAAGGGTCAAGAAGTGGGGAAAAAATAAGACAAAGAAAGCCCAGTCTTGCTTTCTCAATACCATCACATCCTTATTAATATTTAAATTTAAGAGAGAAGAATGGCATATTTATCCAGCAAGGCTGTCATTCAGAATAAGAGAGCTAAAGAATCTCCAAGACAAACAAAAACTAAAGGAATCTGTGAACACTAAGCCAGAAATATTAAATAATATATTTATTATTGTAAGAAAAATTAAAGGGTACCCTTTGAACAGAGATAGCAAAAGGAACAAAGACCAGAAAGGAACAGAAACAATCTACAGGAACAGTGACATTAGAGGTAATACAATGGCACTAAACTCACACCTTTCAATAACTACTCTGAATGTAAATGGACTAAAGGCTCCAATCAAAAGACATTGGGTATCAGAATGGATAAAAAAAAAAAAAAATTCCTCACTCTGCCTCTCTTTCTCTTTCTCTCTAGTTAAAAAAAAAAAGAAAGAAAAGAAATACACTAGTGTTAGAGCAGAACTATCACATACATGAATATACCATAAAGTTGCCAACAATTAATTGCACAAGTAATTGTGAATTTAAACATGGAATCCGGACAACAATGAACTTGAGAGCAAAAGAGACTTTGATGGGACTCAGGATTTTTTAATTCTTTCACATGAGAGACATCATAAGTGAGAGATGGCAGATGCTTTGACAAGCAAATACCTTTTTTTTTTTTTTTTAGAGGAATTGAGTTTAATAAAAATCTTCCAATTTTTCTCAGAAGGATGGCAAAAAGGAAATAAAGAAAAACTCTATCTCAAGGCTTCACTGAGCATAAGCCCAAGTATAAGATATTCAAAACTACTGAGGTAAATGCAGTTGTCCCTTGCCCACAAAAAAACCCCCACAAAACAAACAAAAAACCAAATATATACATATATATTTACACACATTATATACATTTACATATTCATATATGTGTATATATTTCCTATATGTGTATGTGTGTTTTCATTTAAGAGTTTTGAAAAGTAATTTATTTTATTTAAACAAGCCTTTCATTTTCTCCAAATACTGATAAGGAGATTCCTCTACTTGCTTTCCATATTTTCTGGTGGATTGACTTGTATCATATCATTCCCTCATATAAAAGATACAACGAGGCATAACAATCCTGCCATCTCCTTCAATATAATTAACCCCTAATCCTTAAAGGTGGTAAATGTAGAAGCATCCTCACAGGGTACAGCTTACAGGAATCACAAAGATTTCCCCCAAAAAAGGTGGAGCTTTGGGGACAGAAATCTGATTAAACTACTCAATCACCTTCATGCATTGCTGGTCTTTGTTCCAGTTAGGAAAGTACATGGGCTTGGTCCACAGTCAGTAAGAAAGATTTGGATTGACTATTGTGTTGAGTCATCTAACACTTTAATATTAAGTTGAATATTAATATTAAATAATTGCTGGCATTTTTTCATCCTGGCTGTTCCTGGCTGTTCATTTTATGTGTCTCCAATCTTTTTAATGTCTTATTACTTGTTCTGGAGAGTGGCTAGGATCTTATATATGGATATACATCCATGCATAACTTTCATTTTGTAAAGTTCAGTTGGTCCTTTAAGGATAATTATTCTTTTAATATATTTTCCTTCTTAATCACATTCAGAAGCCACAGAAATACGTTAATCTCATTTGGATCGAAATATAAACTAGCACAAGTATACCACAGAGACAAAACCAAGGGTCTCAAGAGTGAATACTGATTACTTGGAGGGAGTACAAGATGCCAAAATAAAGTTCTAAGAGGAATTCTAAGAAGCAAACACACAATCGCAAGGGGCAGTATAGTTACTCTAATAAAGAATTGCAGGGAACCACCCTGGCTGGAGACGGTAAGAAGAGCTCAGCCTCCCTTCCCCAGAGCATAGGTCAAGGTCTCTTCCTCAACCCGGCTCTTAGGACTTCTTGGAACTGCTATTTGTCTTCTGCTAAACATATTCCTTTTCTCTAAGTGAGACCGTCCTCAGGGACAAGTTTTCTCTGTATTTCCAATTTCCAGCCTGCATGTGATGCCTTGATGTCAATGAAACTCAATAAAGCTTTCCTGTTAACATTTATGCAAATGAAATGGATTGTAGTTTCTGCAACGTTTGTTGACTCACCTGGGGGGGGGGGGAATGTGATTATGTGAGAATTATAAGCGAATAGGGAAAGCTGTTGAGTTTCTAAAAGATATGTACATATCCCATAGAAAAAAATATTAAAGCTTAAATGACAAGTAAAACTTATTTCCACTCTAGGTAACGTAAGCCAACGAATCATATTCTGAAGCAAGGTAACTTCATTCTTCAATCAAGCTGATGGCAGAAGTCAGCTTGTGATACCCCCATATTCTACAATAGATATTGACAATTTTGTGAAAAGGAAGTAGATGAATAATACAACAAATCTGAGCTGAATGATTTCTTCTGTTATATCGCCAGCTAGGCAGCACTGTTGTCTTATTTTAGAATCGAACTTAACTTTATTTTCTATTTTGTACTTACTGTTGTTCCAAAATAAGATAAATTTATTTTTTACAAGCCACTGAGCAGTTGCCATTAAAATAAGATTGATTCTGAATCTCTCTAAGGCAAACTCCCCTTTTACTTTATTTTTCATCAGTGTTAATGAAACCACAGTGTCTTCATAAAATTCAATTTAAGATTTTTTTTCCACATGGAGTGTTTTAAATACTTAAATATCTCAGTCAACTGAAACATAAGTTAGAAAGATCTTTTTTTCCTACAATATTATTTTTAAAGAATTTTCTAAGGGGAAGTTAAGGAGAGGGAAAACTTACTCTATTCTCAAATAAATCCTCTAGGAGGAACTAGGCAATAATAACTCTTGAGAGTTCATGGTTATTTTTGCTTAAAACAATCAAAAGTGGAACATGCTCTTAAGATAATTTCAGTAGTTTGCTAAAATTAGTACAACTAAAATGTAAGATTTGCTGATTTTATTAATTTTGCTTAAAAAACAAAACATTCTTAGAAAATGTATTTTAAAATAAAATCTCAGGAAATAAATATTTGCCCACACACAATGAACTTTTAATCTTGGGAAATATTCTATCAGCCAAAGAACAGCAGCATAATTTACATTCACATTTTCATTCATTTAAGCTTTCACCAAAAAATTTACTAAATATGTACTATCTGCTAGGAGAAATTATAGGTTCTATTTAATTCTATAACTATGTCTAGTTCGACAACTTAAACTTTTACAATTGTTCTTTCCAAACCAAACAAAATTTTTCCTATTGTCAGGTCATGTGGATGGTACCTTAATGAACTCTTTAAGATTAAAATGTGTATACTGTAAAAAAATAAAATAAAATAAAATGTGCGCATTGTTTTAGATAATTCCTTTAGCACGTGTTTGATACATTATTCATATTTATTTAAAATTTGAAAATATGACTCATGTAAATATACAGTGTAGATATGAGATATTGCTTACAGTTATTAACTAAATGAGTATAATTTAACCCAGTATTAATAGGATTAATGTTCTGGAGTTTTCCATATTAGATTTACATAGTCTGTTTCTGAATACATCTCCATCTAGTTACTGAACATTTATCTAATGCCATATTTTGTTTTAAAATTTAGAACTCATACAACCTGAGTCAATAATGTCATCTGTAGGGTGCCTGGGTGGCTCAGTTGGTTAACCAGTTGCCTTTGGCTCAGGTCTTGATCCTGGACTCCCAGGATTGAGTCCAAATCAGGCTCCCTGCTCAGCGGGTAGTCTGTTTCTCCCTCTGAACCTCCCCCTCTCATGCTCTCTCTCACTCTCTGACAAATAAATAAATAAAATCTTTAAAAAAAATAATGTCCTCCGAAGGAGTCAAATGACACATTCCAGGGTTTGAGTGGAAAAGAATATTAAGACTTAGAGGTCTGCTCTCACTAATACCCTTACAAGAACTCCATTTGCCTTATGTCCTAGCTTCCATTATCTTACTTTGAATACTACTAAAATCTCTCTCTGACAATGTTTTTGAACATAAGTGATGACGTGTGTGCACAAGTGTGTGTGGGTGTAATACACACGTGACTGTATGCTGCATATGTGTATGTACTGTTTGAACATGTGTGTATGTGAGTTTGTATTGATCAGCATATAGTAATTGAGAACATGAGTATGAAATGGAACAGATTTGTGTTTTAATCCTGGTTCCATTAATAGCCAGAGTTTGATAGTCAGCAAGAAACTCAATTTTCCTGACCTTTTATTTCACAAGTATAAAATGGGATAATATAGACTACTTACATGTCATTACTTTTGACACACATCATACACAGAACATTAATAAAAGGGTGATTTTGTTTTCTTAATGTGACAAATGTTTTTTTTTGGTTTTTAACTCAGCTGTATTGTTTATCTTTGGAAGAGTGAGGGATCTCCTTAAACCACAGTAAATTTCTAATAATAATTTCTTTAATCAAATACCCTGGGTCATGTTTAGGGAAAAAAAGACACCTTAGCAACCCAAAGCACTGATTTTTCAATCATTGATGACTATATAAAATATCTTTCATTAAAAATACAACTTTCCTATGTTTAAATCCATGATTATTGGGGCACCTAGGTAGCTCAAATGACTAAGCACCTGCCTTAGGCTCAGTTCATGATCTCCAGGTCCTGGGATCAAGCCCCATATGGGATCAAGTCCTGCATCAGGCTCCTAGTTCAGCAGGGAGTCTGCTTCTCCCTATGTCCTTCTCCCTGCTTGTGCTGTCTCTGTCTTTATTTCTCCCTTTCAAATGAATAAATAAAATCTTTAAAAATAAATAAATAAAACCACGATTATTTCATATTATATTGGGAGGAAATATTTAAAAAATTGAATATTTTCAGCACCTAGATTTTGTTTCCCATGTTTATTAATAAAAAAGAATACTTCTGTTTCAGAGTTCAGTTCTATAATAAAATGACTAGAAATAAATATGAAAAATGATTTTCATACTTTATTTCAAAAAGCACAATTCACCCTATGCCTTTATTTTTTTATTTTTTTTTAAGATTTTATTTATTTATTTGACAGAGAGTGATCACAAGTAGGCAGAGAGGCAGGCAGAGAGAGAGGAGGAAGCAGGCTTCCTGCTAAGCAGATAACCTAATGGGGGCTTGATCCCAGAACCCTGGAACTATGACCTGAGCTGAAGGCAGAGGCTTTAACCCACTGAGCCACCCAGGTCCCCCTATTTTTTTTTAAATTTTTAAAAGATTTTTTATTTATTTATTAGACAGACAGAGATCACAAGTAGGCAGAGAGGCAGGCAGAGAGAGAGGAGGAAGCAGGCTCCCTGCTGAGCAGAGAGCCCGATGCGGGGCTCGATCCTAGGACCCTGGGATCATGACCTGAGCCGAAGGCAGAGGCTTTAACCCACTGAGCCACCCAGGCGCCCCTTTAAATTTTTTAAAAGATTTTATTTATTTATTTGAGAAAGAGAGAGCATGTATAGGAGCTATGGGGAGGGGCAGACAGAGAGGGAGAAGCAGACTCCCCACTGGGTAGGAAGCCCATCCTGTGGGACTCAATCTCAGATCCCAGGACCCTGAGATCATGACCTGAGGCAAAGGGAGATGTTTAACTGACTGAGCCACCCAGGTGTCCCACCCATGTGCCTTTAAAACATTGATATTCTTAAGGTCTAAAACATATCAGCCTGTTTTCATAAATTAAGGGGGAAGTAATCATGTGAACAAGAGGTTTATTTTAGCTTATATCTGATGTACTGAAGGAGTTGATTAGGCAATAAGGGTTGCTACTGCAAATAACAATCCAGTTAATAGAATTTAGTGACATGGAAAACAACTCAGTGATTAAATTTCAGTGCTCTCATTAATCATTTAAAAAAAAAACCCACACATTTTATTTACCAAAGGAGGTTGTTTATTGGTCTACAAACGTTATCTCAAGTAGGGGTCATAGGTAGCAAAAGGATCCTATAAAGGACATATCAGAATCATGGAGCTGAGAGGTAAATTCTCGGAAAATATCTTCTTCCATGAAGTCAGAGTTTGCCAGTATTAATGAAATATAACTGATCTACCGCTTCTACATACATATCTGTTTCCCCACTAGCAACTGGGGCTGTACATAAAATTATCTGGACGAAGGCAGTGTGTAATCATAGGTTCTTTACTAAAGAAACAAAGCGTAGTGACAGCATCCTGATTAAGACTCTTTCAAAGAGGGAAAGGTCTACCATATTGCAGACCATGGTTAATTGGGCAGCTCAGTTACATCATCCAAGATTCAGAGGCTTTCATATTTCCATTTAGAATCTTCAACAAATTGGCCTTCACACCCAGACTTGATCCCTTTTGCTCTTACAAGGTCTTCACTACTCCATGCATCGTGTTATCGAACAAATAAATTGAAATACAGGAAAGGGAATATTTCTTTGCAATAACTTTCTCAGCAATTCCTCTGTAGTCTTCCTATCAGTTTCCACTAGCTTGTATTAGGTTATATGCTTATAGTGCTAACTTCAAAGCAACAATCTGGCAATTTTAGCTTTTACATGGGAGGTGGTCTCTGCTAAAAAAGGAAAGGTTACAAAGTAGCAGTGATGTGAGAAACAAAGGCAGAAGAAAAGTTATTAAATTTCCTTACTACCTAGAGCCCACTGACAAGTCCTTGAAACAGGCAGAGTGACATTCCTCTACAGACTCAACTGGTTCCACCTTAATACTTTGCGAAGGGCAAAGGCAATCCTAGCCTCACTGCCCCCCACCCCCAACCAGGGTCCTGTAAGTCTACTCTAACATATAAAAATTCCTTTGGAAACTTTATCTCTAAACCCTCCAAGATACGTGTTGGCAATCATCCCCAAGCATATGGCCCACCGATATACATCTGAAGGGTCTCATGACTAAGGTTTTATTAGATAGTAATAAATGACCTTTTCCCAACCACAGCTAGCTCTTCAAGGTCCTGGAACCTGTTTCCAAAATTCCTTAGAGATTCACATTATCCCTGACCCCCTCCCAACTTACAAGTATATAATGGGTCACTCCTCACAATCCCAGGGCAGCAGCAGCTCTTTCTGCCCAGAGGTCCTGTCCCCATGCTTTAATAAACCACCATTTTGCACCAAAGATATATCAAGAATTCTTTCTTGGTCATCAGCTCCAGACTCCACCCCACTGAACCTCACTTATATTCTAAAATTTCATCAGTAACTGCCATAAGTGAGTGAGTGAGTGTGAGAGAGAGAGAGAGAGAGAGAGAGATCACGGTAAGAAAATGCCTCCAATTAAATATCATGTTTGTGTGTGTATTAACCCTTGTGAGTCTATAAATCCATTGAAGGACAGCCAGTGCAAGCCAGAGGTAAAGAAAGGAACTAGAAAAGTCCTTGGATATCTTCAGTCCAGGTCTAAAATGGATAATCGAATTATGACTTTTATAGGAAAGAGAAAAACTCATTTTATTATTTTATAGCCCTTTTTAATTCTAGGAGTCTCCATTCCCCACTAGGGCCTCCTTATATAATTGAGGTATATGAAGTCAAAGATCTCTCTCAGATGCTTCCTTACTTCTGCTTGAGGTTTTTGACATCATGAGACGCTCAGCCCACCAGTACTTTATGATCCAGACTGTACTGGACCCAGTAGTGTTTCAGAATCCTCTTCTCTGTCCAGTAGTATTAGAACAGACAAATCCCAGAATCCCAGAGAACTTTCAAATCAACCCAAATAAATGCAAGAGTCTAAGACAAAGAGAATAAGAAAATGAAATTTGTCATAGATGGTTAATTTTAATAGATAAGAAAATGTCAGAGAAGAGCTTGCCACAGAATCTAGGAACATTAAACACCTATTTCATTCATGGGGATCCTGGAATAATCTTCTGGTTTTATCTAATAAATGTGAGTAGTTACAACTGTCCCTTTCCCTTCTTTCCCCAATTGAAATACATGTGTTGAATCCATTATAGCCCAATTGCTCCCATGTTAGGGAGTAGGGGAATCACTTTTTGTGATTTTCTTAATGTTGTATTCCTGCTACAGGAGAAAGTGGTTGGGAATGATGCTGGATAATGAACTTCACAGGACCAGAGTCTGCTCTGCAGCTCAAGAAACATCACTGATAGCAGGCTTGAGCCAATATGTTGTCAGCTGTGTCAATCTGCCTTCCCTATCATCTAGAAGGTCCATATCCAGGTCAATTTGAGCTGATATTTTCTTGCATATTTTAAATATTTTTTTTAACTAAGTAAGTCAGAGAGTCTTTTCTATATAGACTTTATTTAGTAATGGTTGTCAAGAGACTGGGGAAACACACTTCCTCTCTGATCCAAAAGTTGCAGCAGTAGGCTTTATAAAGTATGTAACCGTATTACATTAATTTTGCACACAAAAATATTGAGATATAACAAGATTAAATGACTTTCTCAAGGTCACAGAGCTTAAATTTGGTTGAACCAAGGTTTGAACCCAGGTCTTCAAAACACCAGAGAGCTGTTGATTCCTACATTACACCACAAGAATCCCTGGATCTTCAAAATGCTCCCCCTTGGTGTAGAAACAATGGCGTTAACTTCACCAAATCCAGAGTTGATGATCAAAGTTATTTTTAAAAAAATACATTTTTAAGCCACCATGCTGTGGTTCAGAGTAGGGGAAATACTGGGGCAACATGGTCTTGTGCATGAAAATTACCCAAAGTCCATGAATATGAAAACACTTTGGAACCACAGATCTAAAAAATAATAAAAAGAATAATATTTCTTTGTTTTTTTTATAGTTTTTTTTTTCTTTTCAGCATAACAGTATTCATTGTTTTTGTACCACACCCAGTGCTCCATGCAATGCATGTCCTCCATAATACCCACCACCTGGCTCCCCCAACCTCCCACCTCCCACCCCTTCAAAACCCTCAGGTTGTTTTTCAGAGTCCATAGTCTCTCGTAGTTCACCTCCCCCTCCAATTTCCCTCAACTCCCTTCTCCTCTCCATCTCCCCATGTCCTCCGTGTTATTTGTTATGCTCCACAAATAAGTGAAATCATATGATAATTGACTCTCTCTGTTTGACTTATTTTACTCAGCATAATCTCTTCCAGTCCTGTCCATGTTGCTACAGAAGTTGGGTATTCATCCCTTCTGATGGAGGCATAATACTCCATAGTGTATACGGACCACATCTTCCTTATCCATTCGTCCGTGGAAGGGCATCTTGGTTCTTTCCACAGTTTGGCGACCTTGGCCATTGCTGCTATAAACATTGGGGTACAGATGGCCCTTCTTTTCACATCTGTATCTTTGGGGTAAATACCCAGTAGTGCAATTGCAGGGTCATAGGGAAGCTCTATTTTTAATTTCTTAAGGAATCTCCACACTGTTCTCCAAAGTGGCTACATCAACTTGCATTCCCATCAACAGTGTAAGAGGGTTCCCCTTTCTCCACATCCTCTCCAACACACGTTGTTTCCTGGCTTGCTAATTTTGGCCATTCTAACTGGTGTGAGGTGGTATCTCAACGTGGTTTTAATTTGAATCTCCCTGATGGCTAGTGATGATGAACATTTTTTCATGTGTCTGATAGCCATTTGTATGTCTTCATTGGAGAAGTGTCTGTTCATATCTTCTGCCCATTTTTTGATATGATTATCTATTTTGTGTGTGTTGAGTTTGAGAAGTTCTTTATAGATCCTAGATATCAACCTTTTGTCTGTACTGTCATTTGCAAATATCTTCTCCCATTCTGTGGGTTGCCTCTTTGTTTTGTTGACTGTTTCCTTTGCTGTGCAGAGGCTTTTGATCTTGATGAAGTCCCAAAATTTCATTTTCACTTTTTGTTTGTTTTTTAAGAATGATGTTTGTTAATGAAGCAAGTACTAAACACATAAAGTACTATGAGGATGGAGGAAAGACTGGGTTAGAGAGAAAGCGGAATACACTGCTGTCAGGGTAATGAGATGAGTGTCTCCCTTGAAGTCAACATGCATTGTAGATATAACCACTATGCAGACTGGGTTTCCCTTGAGAGTTCCTTTTGTAACTTTATAATTTTCAATCAGAATGGGTCAGCAAAAAATCACAACTAAATCTATAATTATTTCTAGGGGTTGGTAAATTTTCACATACAGATGCTATTTTATAATCAGAAAAGAAATTCTTTGTCATACGAGATGTCCTACTTCTTACTTGGGAAAATATAAGAACCATCATCACATGATTTTGGTTTGGTGGCTGACGTATGGGAATATTTAACAAATATGGGAAGATTCCATTAAACTTTCAAAATCCTCCAACATCTATAGCTATCTCTCCTCAGGGTTCCATATGCAACTGATAGGAAGTAGAAGAGTCCCCTGCAAATAATAACAATTGTGCTGAGGATAATAATGAAAATAACAAGAACGATTTGCATGACTACTTTTTGCAGGGCTCTGTGGGAAGCACTTCCTAGGTCTTCACTAAGGCAGGCAGTGTACATGCATGTTACAAAATGGACACCTTATTATCATTTTATACAACAGGAACCCTGGGTGGAGAAGTTAAATAATTTACAGAGTAGCATCTATAAAAGGCTAAACAGAGACTCTCTTCCTAATTTGAGTCCACAGTCCCTAATCCCCATGCTTTTAAAAGGAAAAGCTGTGAATGTTATAAATATATCATAGTAACCAGGGACAAAAGCCAGGGAAATGAAAGAAAGCCCTCATTTATCCTCCCAGGGTGGAGGGTCTCATACTGTGAAAAAGTACTTGCAGGCACTGCTGAATTGTGATCTTTGAACTGGGAACCAGTATGGGGATTCTGAGTAGGACTTAAGCTCAAATTCCATGCCACTTACCAGCTTTATGACTTTAGCAATTTACTCTCTGTGCCTTATTAACCTCACTGATGAAATGGAAATGGTAATAACTACCTGTTTCTTAGGCAATTATTATTAATTGTAATGTTAGGGGTATATCATTTAAAACAACAAGGGTATATAATTTAAAACAATATAAATTAAAACAACAGATCATATGCATAACAAAAATTTAGTAAGTTACTGATATATCATTTTAAATTTGCAACCTCCAGGATAACCTACATTTCCTTCCCTATCTGAACTCAAATCAAATAATATTTAACCTTAAAACTTGAGGAATGACAATCCTTGGCAAGGAGCAACTCATCGCTCATTATGTGAACTTGAAAAATCCTAATACCTAAAATCGATTAAGCCAGATGGCCTACACTTACACTGAGTTCGGCTATTTACAAAACACTGCCCCTGGCATGGGAGCTGCAGGAGTAAAATTCAAACAGATCCCTTACTTAATGTACATTTCAATATCCTTCATGATGTGGTATATTTCACACCAGGAGGTCAGACCCAAGACCTGTTTGTGTGGTTTAGGTTTCAGGGGAAGACAAAATAATCACACATGAAACAATGGAGAATGGACTGGTGATTTCAAGTACAAAGTATTGATTTTAAGTGCAATAATCAGACGATTTCAGAGTCCAAGAGCAAGAGAGTCCAAAAGGAAGCCTCTGGGAGAAATCCCGGTTAGAGGAAAATCCAAAAATATTAAAGATACACTTCCTGGGACGCCTGGGTGGCTCAGTTGGTTAAGCGGCTGCCTTCGGCTCAGGTCATGATCCCAGTGTCCTGGGATCGAGTCCCACATCGGGCTCCTTGCTCGGCAGGGAGCCTGCTTCTCCCTCTGCCTCTGCCTGCCACTCTGTCTGCCTGTGCTCGCTCTCTCATGGTCTCTCTCTCTGACAAATAAATAAAATCTTTAAAAAAAAAAAAGATATATTTCCTTTTTATAAATAAATAGCTTATGATTAATATATTTATAATTTATTATTCTATACAGAATCAATATAATCATATTCTATTGAAAATTTGGGATATTTTTTTAAATTTATTATGAGATTCTCCAGATACACAAAAATATATAATATAATGAATAATATACATCTTCCTCTCAGCTGTGTAGTCCCAATTATCAAAAAAAAAAAAAAAAAAAGAAAGAAAGAAAGAAAGAAAAAAGAAATTCTCTATGACCCTTTTGCTGCTTCATGCAATCCTTACAGATATATAGTGTTGACCACCTATTTTCTGTGCTGGAAATGAACACTTATAATAAAGTTATAAGCAGATGATGGACTTACTTGTATGATATGAATAAACCAGTATGTTCTGGTGCTGTAATACAGTTTATGTAAAGGCAAAAATAAAGTTTGTTTTTTGAACTCTGTTATAGCTCTTAAGTTCAGAACCCCATAATGTTCACCTACATTTGAGTAGAGAATGTGCTAAACACCCTCTCATTATCTTACCTAATTCTCGTAAAGAAATGACTTTTTTCTCAATTTTCAGAGAAGAAAACTCTACCTCATTTTTAGAGGCTGTCCAGGGTCACCTGAGTACGCAGAAGAGATGGATTGACATCGGGTCCCTCTTTTGCAAGCCGCCCGCTGTGTCTCTGGCCCAGCCCTGGCATTTTGCCGAGATGTGAAGTTCAGTCTCTGCGGTTATCCTAAATGGGTTTCAAAGGCTAGCTTTAATATACGCTATGCATGTGACTGCAGGAAGTTACCTGAACTCTTCAGGGCTTCGTTTTCTAATTTTCAGAATAAAGATGATATTGCTAACTTTAAGAGTGTTCCCAATATTTCATGAAATCGTTTACTGAATGTGCTTAGCATAATTCTCAGACGCATAGTAAATGCTAAATAATGACCATTGGTTATTGTTATTTCTCTTGTGAAGGTGACTGGAAAGCCCCAAAGCAAAATGCATTGTGTGAACATGTGGAATTTCCTGTGTCGCTGAGTTTCTCCTGGAGGCCGATGAGGTGGTTAGGGGTATGGGAGGCAGGGAGAGCCAGGGCTACCTGCAGGCAGCGGGCTGACCTATTGCCTTTTCTTTTAGGATTAGACAATGAAAAATTCTGAAGGTGTGGTTCAACTCCAGACTCCACCATTGCTACCCAAAAACCCTTCTCCTTTCTTTATGGACAAATCCACTCAGCCTTTAAATGACTTCCAAACCTCTGGAGAAAACTTTGACTACCTCAGAAAATTATACTGAAAAAGAGTGAGGTAATTTTCATGCACAAGACCCCTTTGTGGATTTGTCATTCCAAGTGTTTGGAAAATAGCAAGTTTGAATTAATTCACTGGTATTTTTATGTGGATCCTGAAATATTGGATATGTGAAAACCAACTTCCATAAACTCCAGATGAATTTTTTCAGCCAAGCATAATAATGAAGTGACCAAGAGCATTTGAAGGGAAATGATATACACTTTCCTCTCCTGCAGGAAGTATGGAGAGATTTATGAAAACCTGCCTGGCTTTCTTTACAGACATATTATGATTTAATCTACTGTATATTCTGTTTTTTTGCAAGAGAATTCTTTGAACTTTTCATTAGAGGTGGAGAAAAGTTATATTTTTGCTGATATATTTGCAGAGACCAGAGGCCACCTTTGAGCTTTCAACTCTCAGCTGCTTCAAAGAAAAGGAAATGTGATGTTTGTGCCTCATAAGCAGAGAGCTAAGTGTCCCCACCCCTCAGATACAAGGGTAATTTTCAACATAAGTATCAAGGTTCAAGTCCCATCACTTCTTCCAGCTCTTTCCCTAACTCACAACCTAGCCTAAGCATTCAAATACTCTTTCCATATTTATCATAGTAGTCAAACTGTATTTTTGTTTTGTTTTCCTACTTCTAGAAAGCACCAAGTTCATTCCCCATTTCATATTTTTATCTCAAGCTCTTACAATTCTTCCTTGGTTGTCTCAAGTCACCTCTGCTCCTTTTCCTAATTGACCTAACTGAATTTTTCTTCTTTTTCACATTTTGGATAGTTTAGGCTCTTTCTATTTCCAATCAGCTTGTCAATTTCTATTAGTTTTTTAAAATTTGCTGAAATTTTTATTGAGATGGAAAATAATCTGTAGTTAGATGTGGGTAGAGTATCTTAAGACAATATTGAGACTTCTTGTGAAGCTTGAGCCACAGAAACGGGTCTTGTGTCCCACCTCCTGGTGTGAAACTTACCACATATTGTGGCTTTGGAGCATCAATTTCATAAAAAATTATCTGTAAAGCACTTTCCATAGGGCTTAGACTTGAGGCATAATTTATTTCCCTTGGATCCTATCTAACTTTCTGGTGTCTTCTAATGAAGTACTTCCCCATGAGGCCACTAAGATTACAGCACAATAAGGTTCTCATCATTGTCATAAGACTTAATGAATTTTTAATACTACGTATTTTCTACATACCATTTCTCTTTGCAACAAATGTTCAACTATCTTTATTCAACTGTTAAGCTCCTACTAATCCTTCAAATCCCAGAAAATTGCAAAGTCTGTGGTAAAGCCTTCCTAATTCTCTTAGAATGGGTAGGATAATTGCTCCCCTTATCTATAACCCACACATCATTCTTTATGCCCATTAATTACTCTTAATGTTTAATATTAGAATGTGTCTACTTGCATGATTCCATCAGATTGCGAACATACCGGTGAAGGAAAGAGGCTTGGTTTGTTTCATGTTTGTATCCCCAGCAAGTTGAACTCATTAATTAACTATGGAGCTTAATATACATATATATTTTACAATTTGGTCACACACATTATTGGGCCATCTATATGAGCCAATCCTTGTTCTTGATACAGAGAATAAAAGTATAGAGCATGTTACAGAAGACAGCAAGGGTTTAGACTCAGAATTTCTGAGTTATTGCAGGTTGTGTAATATTGGACACCAGATTCTTCATCTTTCATATAAAATCATTAAGACATTCTAGCACACATGATTTCTTTTAAAACACAAAATGAAATTGTGGAAATGAAAGTCTAAAATCTTTATGGCTGTTTTTAAAACATGACCCTTTGACTTTATGAAATTCCTAGGTTTACATTGAATTAGGATTTCTAGTCCATATATATATTCAAAAAATACAGTAATTTCTATAGCATGACAAAAACATAGAGACACTACAAGATGGGTCCAAAGAATGGAGCCATTAGTTTGTTTTCTAACCAATAAGACAGGAATAGCAATTGTAAGTTAAAGCACTGGGGAGTCTTCATAGAGGAGACATAACCAGAAGAATAGGTAAGATTCAAACGTAGGGAGTGAAAGCTAATTATGTATTTGTGGGGCTCTAGGTACTGCAGCACAAGGCGAATCTGCAATACATCCAGCATATGGTTTCAAAGAATATCTGCTGGTTCAGTTCATATTCAATGATGGGAAACAAAAGATAGCTACAGGCACAAAACAACAGTAGTTCCCTCTTCCTAACATCCTAGTTGACAAATGTCACTATGCAACCTGAAATGCTCGGATAAGAGTATGGAAATCACAGGAGGTGGCGGCTGCAGAAATGGAGCTAGGAAGGATTCTGGAGTAGAGGCAGGCTCCCAGCCTTTCCTCCACCCAGCCTTTCACTTCAAGGTGGTTTCTGGCTCTTGATTATGTTGATTTCCCGGGGTGCAATTCAGTGATTCTGTTCTCCCCTTTTCTCTCAGGAGTGCCCCTACTCATTCTGTTTAATGATGGACTGACTGAATAATAGAACCAGACATTTGCATGCACATTGCAAGCCAGCATTATCTTTGCAGAGCAGTCAGTGTTAAAGTGAGTTTTTTTTCCAACACCAAACCTGATAAAAACAGAGATCAGAAGCAGGTATCATAAGCAGGAGCTGAGTAAGGTGTCTGTAGTTGGTTTTGATGTAAATGAAGGCTTCCCCTAACTGTCCTTCTCCAGCCACTGATTCATAAACAACATCCTTCCGGACCTCTCCAATTTTCTGTTCTCCAATTACAGACTTAAAACTTGTCTTTTCATCTCTTTTTCATTGACATGACATCACAATCCTTTGTGTAAGTAACATACAGTCTGTACATTTAACAAAAAAGTTCAGAAATCATCAAGTTTTACTTTCTTAAAAAAAATTTCTTTAAAGATTTTTCTTATTTATTTATTTGACAGACAGAGATCACAAGTAGGTGGAGAGGCAGGCAGAGAGAGAGAGGAGGAAGCAGGCTCCCTGCGGAGCAGAGAGCCCGATGTGGGGCTTGATCCCAGGACCCTGGGATCATGACCTGAGCCGAAGGCAGAGGCCTTAACCACTGAGCCACCCAGGCACCCCATCAAGTTTTACTTTCACTCAAGGTAATGTTCTTTACAGCATAGGCACTGCAGTTGGCAATCACCCACCCAGAGACCTAAATACAGTAGATAAATATCTGAAAAACAACCTGAGGGTTTTGAAGGGGCGGGGGGTGGGAGGTTGGGGGAGCCAGGTGGTGGGTATTAGGGAGGGCACGCATTGCATGGAGCACTGGGTGTGGTGTAAAACTATGGATTCTGTTACACTGAAAAGAAATGAAATTTAAAAAAAAAATAAAGAGTGTGGAGTTTTATAAATTCTTTATGTATTTTGGATACTAAACCTTTATCAGGTATGTCATTTGCGAATATCTTCTTCTATTCCTTAGGTTGCCTTTGCTGTGCAGGAGTTTTTTATTTTGATGAAGTCCCCATAGTTTATTTTTGCTTTTGTTTCCTTTGCCTCAGGAGACATATCTATTAAGAAATTGCTACAACCAATATCAAAGAGGTTACTGCCTCTGTACTCCTTTAGGATTTTAATGATTTCATGTCCCACACTTAGTTCTTTAATCCATTTTGAATTTATTTTTGCACATGGTATAAGAAAAATAGCTCAACAAATTAAGACATAGCTGGCTAGTCCAGCTTTTTCTTCACACAGCTGGCTGGTGAGGCCCAATTTGTGCTGGCGCCTGATAGTCCTCAAGAATTAATAAGATGCCAAGAAAGAATTGTTCAGAACCGCAGAAAGTCTCACAGAGAAGGTTTGGTGGCAAACTAGTTAGCGGCAAACTACTTGCTTTTTCCTTCTTTAAACCAACTCACTTTTATGGAAAGAGGATGATTTGCTATTTACCAGACTTTTATGAATATGTTACATATTTAAGCCCAAGGTAAAAATAATACTAGAGAGCACTCACTATATGGAAGGTTCTCTGTTATGCCTGTTACAGGTATGAGGTCACTTCCTGCCCCAGCAAGCCCCACTTCTATCAGTAGCATCATTTCCACACCCCTCAATTTTTACACTTCACGCACACTGGCTTTCTTTCTCTATGAGTTACTATGCTTTTTCTTACCACAGGGCCTTTGCACACACTATTTCATAGAACTAGAATCCCCTCTCTCTCCTTTCCCACTCCATTCTTCATCACCTCATACATTCTTTTATATTCTTTACATCTTAGTTGAAACAACATTGGCTCACAGAAATTTATACTTGCCTATTATACATGTACAACAGGTACATATACAAGTTCTATAATAAAGGGGTCACTTTTATTACATTTTTAATTATTTTCAATATTTATCTCCCCGATATAATATAAACACTACAAGGTCAACATCTATATCTGTCTTAATCAGAACTCAACCTCCTGAGCCTAAAATATTCTTTAAAAGTTTTGTTTTACTAGTTTTAGTTCTGTGTTTCTACACAAGTGTTATTTCTTTTAAAATAGTCCTTAGAGAAGAATGAAATTAGGACATCTGGAATTTTACTAAATAAACTGGAGACCTAACAATCTTGGATGTTAGATTGACCAACTCATAACAAAAACAAAACAACAACAAAAAAATCAAGCACATATTTCTATAGGTAAATCTGGCTCAATTTCCTTTTATTAGACTTTAAGTTCTGTGTATAATATTTGCATTTTTTTAAAGATTTATTTACTTGTTTGTGAGAGATAGAGAGGCAGGGAGGCAGAGAGGACAAGGGAAAAAGTCTTTAACAGACTTTACACTAAGCATGGAGCCCTGCGAAAGGCTCTGCATTGGGCTTGATCTCTTGACCCTGAAATCAGGGACCTGAGATCACCACCTGAGCTGAAACCAAGAGTCAGACACTTAACTGACTTTGCCACCCCGGCACCACTAATTTAGTTTTTTTGTTTTAATCCTCGGGAAGATGATAGTTTACCTTTTACATTGTGAAACTATCTTCTCTAAGTTTTGATTTTCTTTTTTTTTTTTAAGATTTTATTTATTTTAGAGAGAGAAAACAAGACCAAGCACAAGTGGGAGGGGCAGAGGGAGAAGCAGACTCCCCAAGGACCAGGGAGCCTAATGTAGGACTACATCCCAGGACCCTGGGATCATGACCTGAGCCAAAGGCAGGCACTTAACCGACTAAGCCACCCAGATGCCCTCTAAGCCACCCAGATGCCCTCTAAGCTTTGATTTTCGAGTATTTTTTTTTTACTCTTCATCATTATCCTGATTTTCTCCTCTTCCTCCTTCTCTTGTTCCTCCTCCAGCTACTTCTCCTTCACCTTTATCTTTCTGTTTAAGCCCTGCTTCATGTTATGATTTGTTTGAAGGTCACTTGTTCATGACAGTGATGTTATTTTCGGTGGATTCTTGGATATTTAGTCTTAGTTTCTGTACATTTATTAAATGGTCTTTCAAATAATATTTAGAGTGCTCTTTAATGAATAATACTAGTGAATAAACTATACATTCATAGAAAAATTACATATTCACATAAAAGTAAGTATATAAAACAGAAATGGTATTAGGTTTATACTTGTTTATATTATACCCAATGTCTAATATGATACCTTCTCCCTTGTAAGAGCTCAGCTTTTGCTTGAATTGAAAATTATGGGGGTGCCTGGATGGCTCAGTAGGTTAAGCTTCTGCCTCCGGCTCAGGTTGTGATCCTGGGGTCCTGGGATCGAGCCCCGCATCAGGTTCTCTGCTCAGTGGGAAGCCTGCTTCCTCCTCTCTCTCTGCCTGCCTCTCTGCCTACTTGTGATCTCTGTCTGTCAAATAAATAAATAAATAAAATCTTTAAAAAAAATGTGCCATTGATTCACTGCATTGATTCACTGCATACAGAATGGAGTACCTGAATTACTGGTTTCTCGGGAGTGACCCACAATCTTCTTCACAGTATAACTGCATAGCGTTACCAAAACTTGTCAAATACCCAAGACAGGAGGACAGATTATGAAGCTAGAGGTCTTCATAGTTCCTGAGTTTGGGTTCCAGTTCTTTTATTTACTGGCTCTGACAACTTTAAGCAATTCACCTCTCTGACCTTCATTTTGCTCCAAGGTCAAATGAAGATGGTAATAGAATCTGCATTCAGGCTTTTGTTCAATCAACAGTTATTGGGTTCCAAGCACATGCATGCTCTTATATATGGATTAGTTCATTTAGACTTCACATTGGCCCCATGGTTTGGTATCATCCATTTTACAGATGAGAGAAACTGGGGCTCAGAGAGGTGAAGTAATTTGCCCAAAGTAATATAGTTTAAAAAATTGGCACAACTTTTCCTGCTCATCAAATGTTCCCTCAGAAACCACCTTTTAAAAAGGCAGCTGCACATTATGCTCCCACAGCTGCAACTAGCATATTCCAATTTCAGCGTGATTATTACATTATAATACAATTACATGCAATATAAACATATGATACTGTAACACCATATGCCAAGAACAGTGCAAAGTGCTTTGCAGTAATTATCCCATGTAATCTTACTTCCTATGAGATAGATACAATTATTATGCTCATATTTTGGATGAGGAAACTCAGGCATAAAAATATCTGAGTTCCCTGATGTCATATATCTCACATGTGAAGAGCCAAGATTTTAATCTCTATCTCTGTCTGCTTCTAAGTTCAAGTTCTTACTAGTTGCTAAAATTCAGTTTACCGAGAAACTTTCAAGGACAAAAATCATAAATTTAAAAAAATCATAATAATAGGAGATATCACAAATCATAATCATAAATAAAAGGAGACCTAAGCAGAAATTCAATCAAGGCTACAACATCGAGAGATATAACAGCTGGGTGGAATACCCGCACAGTTACAAGTTTTAGTAACAGAGTCAAATAATCTAGAAATAGGTTTTCCAGGCTGTGCTACTATCTTGGTGAATACTTGTCAGCATGGATGCGAGTGGGTCAGATGACCCCGAACATAATACCAGGGATATCCCAGGTGCTCAGTAAGTATGCACCACTGTATTGATCATACTGTATCTATCCCACATTATTCTAGCAGAGAGTCTCTGAGAAAATAAAACAATCTAGCTATTGATTTCCAATAAACACCCATTTTCCTAATATAATGAATGAAGCTATGCAACATCAACTTGGTGTGGATATTTCTGCTCAGCGTGAGGCCCTGCTAGCTGTAGAGAGAATATACACTAGAGGCAATAACTGATCTGTGACCTGGATGGTCATTTGCAATCATTTGTTGCTGGAAAACATACACATGAATTTTCAAATTTATCTGTATCCTTAGGACCATATGAAATGTAAACTTTCTTGAGTATTAATAATCTCTATCCAAAATGCAAAATCTTTTTTTTTTCTGGATTTACCAGGCCCCTTAAAAAAAATCCACTATTTTTTTTTTAAATTGTGTTATGTTAGTCACCATAAAAATACATCATTAGGGGTGCCTGGGTGGCTCAGTCGGTTAAGCATCTGCCTTCGGCTCAGGTCATGATCCCAGGGTCCAAGACTGAGCCCCACATCGGGCTCCCTGCTTGAGGGGAAGCTTCTCTCCCTGTCCTAGTCCCCCTGCTTGTGTTCCCTCTCTCACTGTGTCTCTGTCAAATAAATAAATAAAATCTTTAAAAAAAAAAATACATCATTAGTTTTTGATGCATTGTTTCAAGGGTCATTGTTTATGCACCGCACCTAGTGTTCCATGCAATATATGCCCTCCTTAATACTCACCACCAGGCTCAACCATCTCACCACCTCTCCCTTCTAAAACCCTCAGTTTGTTTCTCAGCATCCATAGTCCCTCAGGGTTTGTCTCCCCCTCTGATTTCTCCCAATTCACTTTTCCTTTCCTTCTCTTACGGTCCTCCATGTTATTCCTTATGCTCCACAAGTAAGTGAAACTATATGATAATTGATTCTCTCTACTTTACTTATTTCACTCAACATAATCTCCTCCAGTCCCATCCATGTTGATACAAAAGTTGGGTATTCATCCTTTCTGATGGCTGAGTAATATTCCACTGTATATATGGGCCACATCTTCTTTATCCATTTGTCTGTTGAAGGGCATCTTGGCTGTTTCCACAGTTTGGCTAATTGCAGACACTGCTGCTATGAACATTGGGTGCATGTCTTATCCTTTTCTATGATTGCACTTTCCTGGTTTTGGCTTCAATCAGGCCTTATTCTTCAGTTGGCTAAACATTCTCCCTTTCTGGTGTTCCATTTGGGGCATTTGTGTCATGTAAGTACATGAGTGTTTGCTGTAAGAAATTCCTTTTGCTGCTCTAATAAGAGGGTATAATGCATTTATTTATTATAATAATAAACACAGCTGTAAAATGGACCATAAAAAATAAATGACATGAACATTTCTGTAACTAATGTGTCAGCTGCAACTGAGAAATAAATTAAATGACCCATCTGCTTCCCTCCATTGATTCCACTATTTTCTTCAGTATTTAGGATATGTAAAATGAAGTCAGAATTATTAATACTAATTATTCACTAACAAAAATGCCACATGGGTATTGAATGGCTATGTAGTATAATTTTGCCAATATCTAACATGCTATTACTCTTTCCAATACACTCAAATCTAATGAGCATATGAACTCTCTTTGTCTCATTAATATGGTTTTCTCTTTAATTGATACTATTAAGTTTTATCTATGTGGTTGACTTACTGGCTTCTGTGTAATAAGGGAACAATAACTATTTTAAAGGAGAGAAGAAAATAAGTAAATAGAGACATGTTTCATGTGTGTTAAGTAGTAAGATGTAATGTTTTTGCTAATCTGGTTCAACGATGAGAGTCAAAATAGCCAACAGGGGGGCGCCTGGGTGGCTCAGTGGGTTAAAGCCTCTGCCTTCGGCTCAGTTCATGATCCCAGAGTCCTGGGATCGAGCCCCGCATTGGGCTCTCTGCTCAGCAGGGAGCCTGCTTCCTCCAATCTCTCTCTCTGCCTACTTGTGATTTCTGTCTGTCAAATAAATAAATAAAAATCTTTAAAAAAAATAGCCAACAGGTATTGGAATGAATTTACTATATAACATAATTCTCCTCAAATTTTTAAGTATCCTATAATAAGATAGTATGTGTCCACTCAGGGATAATATGGATTTGAATTTTTTTTTATTTATTTAACCCTTCTCTATTGCTGAATCAATTTTCCCCCCTTAAGTCTCCAGCTCCATTTATGTCACAACCAAGCAAATTATTTGCAACACTTTAGAGAGAAAATGGGAATGCACAGCTTCATTTGTAAATGGTTTTTCTTCCAGTGTTTCATTAATTTAATTACATTAATATTTCATATTCACTGTAATAATAATATAAAATGTTTTTAAAAAATAAAACAGAAATCACCCAGAAATAACCACCCCTAAGAGCTTCTTGTATGTCTCTTTCAATTACTTATTGCTATAAACAAACCACCCTAAAAACTGGTAACTTAAAATAATGACATTTACATTGCTGACAATTCTGTGATTTGGATAGGGCTAGTAGCTTTAGCTCATGTTTGCTCATTGGCATCAGATAGAGTGGTCGGACTGCTGGAACAGGAATCGTCTGGAGACCTGCATGCTCATATGTCTGATGCTATCTGTCTCTGGACCTCAGCAGGAGCTATGGCTAGAAAAACTGAACGTGTCCTTTCTATGTAGCTATTTTGCCTCTTGACAGAATGACATGTGTGTTCCAAGGGCAAATATCTCAACAAGGTCAAGCAAATGTTGTATTAGTCTATTTTTTTAACTTCTATATTTTGTGATAACTCAAATTTAACAAACATTTGCAAAATTAGTACACCAGAGTTTCTGAGTACCCTTCACTCACTTTCCCCAAATGTTAATATTTATGTAATCATAATTTGTACAATTATCAAAATTAAAAAAATATATTGATACAATACTATTAACTAAATATTAGATTTTATTCAGATTGCACACGTTATCCACTCACGTTCTTTTTCCTCTTGCAGAACCCAATCTAGGATATCACATTACCTTTATCCATCCTGTCTCCTTAATCTCTTACAATGTTTAATACTTCCTTGCTTTTTCTTTGTACATAATATCCTTGATAGTTTTGAAAAGTACTGGTCAGGTGTATTGTACAATGTTGCTCAAATTGGGTTTGTCTCTATTTTCTCATGCTTAGAGAGAGGATAAGTTTTATTAGGAAGGACCACATGGGAGTGATATGCCTTCCTCAATGCATTATACCAAGGGGTGAATGATGTTGATGTTTCTCTTATTGGTGATTACATATTGATTGGTTAAGGTGTGGTGTTTTCCAGGTTTCTATACCATAAATTTACTATTTTGTTTACAGAAGTCTCAAAATTTTTTAAAAATGTAAAGCAAACAACAAGGTCTTTGAAATAGAGCTGAAATAGTCTTTGAAATAGAGCTTCCATGATAAAATTTCATATCAAAAATTGGGCTGAGTTTACTTTATTTGATAGCAAAATCCTCCAGGAAAGTTCAAGAGAGTGGGGTAGGTGTCACTTCTCTGGGGATTTCCAAATCCCCATCTTCATTCTGAGTTTTTTCCAACATGCCTATACATATCTACCTGGATGTTGTCAGGAATCTAGAAGGTTTATCTTCCTGACCACACGCATTTCCTCATTGCTTATTCCAACTTTCACTTATAGCTCCAATATCTACCTATTTGTCTAAACCTGCAGAATTCTCTTTGGCTTCTCTTTTTCCAAGCTCCCAGTCCTAATCAACAGTGGAAACAAGATAGATTTTGCATGCTCCAAGTCCTTGAAAACTACCATTTCCTCCTGCTGCA